>CAUYQG010045023.1:0-36652 GCA_963574415.1 Tarsius wallacei | reverse complement strand
TCATCACGGTCTAAGAGAAAATCATGAGACGTAATCTAACAATGTTAAGGGCATTCATGGAACATCGAGACAGAATATCCAAAATGGGCACTTTACTAGAATATCCAGGGCGTCTGTGCACATGCACAGAGCCTCAAAACAAAGCTAGCTTGTAAACAACCACCCTACCCTCGCTGTAACCATAGCAATGGAAACTATTCATTTTCTGTCTCAAATAATGTGTGCAGGTCTATCTCACTAACAATTCAGAAGAGGACATTGACAAATGATCACTATATTCACCCAGCCATTTTAAATAGGAAGGCATTTGGCTGAATTCTAATTCGACCCATGAATATTTAACTGATAAAGCTGCCAGATAAGATACTGGCCAAAAGAAAAAAGAGAGAAATGAAGCAGGAGTTGCTATCATGCAAAAATCCTTTAATGAAGGACATGAAAGAAACATTGTGAATTCTGGGCCGAAAATCTGTTCTGTGTTTGGAGATGGAAGAGCAGCTGGCCCACAATTGGGAAACTTTGAAGATTCTCTGACCTCTAGAATGTCTAAGCCAGGGAGGGTATTTTTCCCTCTTTGTTTAATGTTTTGCACTTTCAAAAGAGTAAGAAAAAAAAGGAAAGCTTAAAATGTTTTAACTTCAAAGCAACAGAAACAAAATGAAGCAGTAGATTAATGGAGAATTCAAAGATTCTGCCCCAATGCTAAACCTGTCAAAATTTTTCTCTTCAGAAATTGCATCGCATCATAACATGCTAGACAAACTTTTTGGATTATTTAGAACTTCCACTGACCCCAGAAATGTTGTTTTGTACTAAGGAGCCAGGAGTCCAAATTCCGTTGATTCAATCCTGTTTCATAATAACAATTCATATTGATTATTTACTATTTGTCAGGCCCTTTTCTTAGTATATTAGATGCTTTAATTTCCACAAAACTTTCTGAGATAGGTTCTATTTTTAGTTCTGTTTTGTAAATGATGAAACCAAAGTCCAGAGATACTGAATAAGCTGCCCAAGGTTGTACTGCAATTTAGTAGAGGAAGATCTGGTCATCGAACCCTGGAGTCTCTCTCTAGAAATTTAGTACTGAGCCATTTCCTTTCTGCCATCTTCTATTTTCCTATTTCTCCCATCACTGTCTTCTCTGCTTTTTCTTCTCTTTTCCCCGTAATCCATTGTTTTTATAAAGCATAAAGACACAGATGGAGAAAAAATAAAGTGTATAATTGTGCCTGACATATGGTTGGCACTCAATAAATTTTATAGTTGGTGATGTTGTAGGCACACATGTTTATTAAATACAGTATTGAACTTGGTTGCTCAGCACATTTTCCTTGTGTTTTTGAATGGTCAAGTTACAACCAGAAGGTTGTTTGGAAACATTAAATAGGAGCAAGACTATTTAGTAGAAAATCATAATGACTAGAGTCATCAAGCTAAAAGAATCCAGGGCACCCGTCCAGGGCCATTCTGTTTAGTGCATCCAATAGACACAGTGCCTGGGGCTAGGACCTTCTCAAGGTCTTGCAAAAATAATTAAATCCTGAAAAAACAATGTTGGCTTCAAATACAGTAACAAAACTGCAAAATCAAAATTCTTATGTATATTGACATGTCTACAAAAATGAAACATGATCACAACTTCACTTGTTATTATATTTTGTTACGGTTGAAAACCATTTGCAAGTCTCCCAAAGAATGTTTGACGATTTCTGGGAAATTATAGGCAATAATAAATGAGTGACCTGCAGTCACATATTTGAAGCACAGTTATAAATAAATCTATTTTCCAAAATTTGTACCCCCAGAGTATGTATTTAATGAGAATGTGGGTACATTTAAGCATGTTTGAAATGATGGGGTGGTAGAATCCAGGAATTCTGAAAAAGCCCTTGCATCCATCCTATGTAGAACTATGATTCCTCCATATGGGGACATCCCTGCTGCTGAATAGAAAAAAAAATTCTGGAATCAGCTGGCTAAGAATCTCTTTTCCTTGGATAGCTAAGGAGACACGCTGATCATACAATTTTCATGAAGAAGAGTTAATTTCCTTACATGACTGGTGGCTAGCTACTGACACTCAAATGGTGCGTTTTCCCCCCAAAAGCCTACCTCCCACTATTCATCTTTCTTTCATCCATGGTGTGCTTAAGGTTGGCTAAGTTGCCAAATAGATGGGTGGTTTCTGCACTCCAGTAAATATTATTAATTGGTGTATAGAATGTGGCTCCCACACATCTTAGCATTCTATCAAGTTCCCTCGGTGTTAAAAGAGGCTACATTCTCATAACAATAACAGGTTGCATTAAACTGCCCAGGAAAGACATTGTCAGTTTAGTTTCAGAGGCAGATTTCTCCCTGAAACGTCTCCATAGGCAGACATGCAGGCCAAACACTGGTCAGTCTGACTCACTGCAAAGCAATTCATGGTTAACCAAGACACTGTTATTTCTAAAAGCAGTGATCAAAATGGGAACCTTGTTGCCTTCGGGTTATTTTGTGGTCTCAGCATATGTGGTCTGTTCTTGTGCCCCTAAACCTCCTTAAGACACAGTTCTTCACAAGTTCCCAGTGCTCTGGATTCAGACCTGCCCACCATTCATCACCAAGGGATCTGGGGTCCTGGGATTACAAATCCCACTCGAAGAGCGGGAGATTTAGCCAGTGTATCCCAGGACTGACAAACCTGGCCTGAAAGAGGCTTCTAAGTGATGGGAGTACATTGTTGAAAATCTTACAGGACAGGCCTAAAGGAAAGGAAAAGCAGACCAGGAGTCAAAGTTAAGAAACAGAAAAGGACTCTTTTAATTACAGAAAGGAAGGAAGAAAGAGGAAACAACATGATTCTCACAGCAGAGTTAGTTTTAATAGTAGGTAGGCTTATTAGATGTCATCTTTGGGCACTGTGCCCAACTTAGACATAGTTACTCACATGAGATGTGTTGAAAGTTGTTTCCCTCCTCAGATACAGAGGCCTAGAGAGTTTAGCATGGATTTGGGGATCTGAAGGAGTTGCCTTAGAATTCCAGAGTGATCTCTCTGTAAAATGGGGATAATAACACTTCTTGGCAGGATGCTTGTGGGAGAGTGGATGCAAAGCATTAGCAAAGTTTTCCGGACATGTTAAGTCTTCAGTAAATGATGGATAGATTTAAATTAGTAAATAAAACCATCATTAAACATAAACATACTTAAAAAAAGATGAGAATACCAAACAGAAATTTTCCTGTTCTCCCAAATCGATAGCCCTTTCTTATTTTTAGTTATGAGAGACATACACACAAACACACACTGAAGTCTTGCTTAGGAAGACTTGTTTTACGTAAGTTATCCAGCGAACATTTATTATTATCAAGTCCCTACTATCCGTGACACGTACTTTTAGTCCTGCCCACAGATCCAGGAGGGAGAGTATTGAATTAGGTCAAGTATTCAAGCCCCTTGACTGACTTAGGTGAAATATTACTAAGAGCACAGCTGCAGGCATGGAATTAGTGCCTTTGACAGCTGTGAATCTGATGGCTATAAAAGTCAACCACCCAAGCTTTTAGAATGACAACTCTGGCACCTACCCTGTGTGTGGCCTAACATATCTGTTGTCCATGACTCTATCACGGAAATCTTGAGGCTGCTAATGAATCACATCAGGGAGAAAGTAAAACACCTACCTTTACTAGAGTCTTCTTCCTTTTACCCAAATAAAAACTATCTCCTCATATTTCAGTGCCTGGCCCTTCTTTGAATACTTCTTGCATTTGAATTACCATGCAGTCTGGTGATTCCTTGCTCCAGATACGTTATTATTTTATATTTGGTTCATGTGTCGTCGTCCCATCACCCCACATAGATTGTCAGCCTCCTAAAGGAGGGATATCATACTTCATACTTTTCCTGTTTGAAAATCTCAGTAACCAAAATCATTTTAGAAAATGAATAGTAAAAGCAAATAAAATAGCTCTTGGTCGATGGATTACACATGGTGGCTCTCTGCCTTATGCACCTTTGCATTATATGGTGTTCCCAGTTGAGCTTTACTGTCTATTTGTGTGGTTACTTGATAAGTATCCATCTTCCCAACTGGACTGCAAGCTCCATGAGGTCAGGGATTAGCTCAATTCTTGTTCACCGTTTGTAGTGAGTTGAATGGTGCCCTTCCCCAGCTCATCTCCAAGCAGAGCCTCAGCATGCGACTTTTCTTGGAAATAGGGTATTTAAGGTAAGGATTGAGATGAGATCATACTGGCTGAGAGTGGGTCCAAAGTCATCAAGACACTCTTTATAAGAAACAGAACAGGACACACAGAGACACAGAGAAGAAGGTGGTGAAAAGACGGAGGCAGAGTTTGCAGGAATATACCTATAAGCCAACAAGCACCAAGGATTACCAGCAACCACCAGCATCTAGGAGAGAGACATGAAAGCCTCCCCCTTAAAACCTCCAGAAAGGACCAGCCCTGCTATCACCTTGATTTTTGGATTTCTGGCCTCCTGACCAGTGAAGGAATACATTTCTGTTGCTTCCAACCACTCGGTGTGTGGTAGTATGTTCCATCAGCCCGAGGAAATAAATATACTGTTGTACTCCCATTATGTAGTCAAGTGCTTGGTGCATGGCAAGGGTTCAATAAATATCCCTGGGAGGAAGGAAGGTAGGTCAGTTCTTTCCCCTTTTTCTTCATCTTTTGCTAACTCAGCAGTTCCGTCCGTGTAATTCTTGGGTGTAAGTATAAACACTCAGGTGCTTAATGAAGATGCCAGTTCCTGGGACCACCTAAATCAGCGGAATAAACATCTCAGGGGCTGAGAGTGTGTTCCCTGAATAAGCTCCCAGGGTGGGTCTCAGGCTCATGAAAAGTTTTCAACTGGCACCTCTCCCTTTTTTTCCTTCTTAAGTTGTAATTCTTAAGGCTCTTTGCATTCTATCAAATACATTTCTCCAGCCCGCGTGGACAATGCACCTGATGGGAGGAGGCTTGTCTCCTGGCAGCAGGTGTGAGGCTGACCTCCTCATTAACGCTGCTGGGAGTTTCTGAAGCAGGCTGTTCCAGCTGTCAGTTCCTTTTTTCCTTGACGATACACCTGGCTACTTGACAGGACCCCCAGATCCTGTCTAGAGGTGAGGTTTTCGTTTCCATAGCAGTTACCTCAAGGAAAGGATTGGAGTCAGAATAAGATGGATGTAGAACCCCTCCATCTCGAGGACTATTTCCTCCAAATAGTAATGTCCCCAAAGTATGACATTCAAACTTTTGCAAATTTCAGACTTCCAATTTCAGCCACATTTTGCCTCTCAAAACACGTGTCTCTCAAAAGACAGGTGACACTTTATTACAAACAGGATATTTTGTGTTCCATATTCATCCCCCATTTGTGACTTTCCCCTCCAATTGACTGAGTCCTCAAATCAAAACACATGCCAGGCTGCAAGCTCAAATCGGCATCTGCAGATCAAGCTGCGAACTCTCCGCTGTGCGCCTCTCCGCAGGGGCGCTCAGAGACCTGCAGTTGTCACTCACGTGGGTGTGAACAACTCTCCAGGCCCTGTGGCAGGGCCAGCTACCCTTCCAGGAGTCTTCCTCTATGGTTTTAATCCTGTTGCTCAGAATGCCTTCTTCCTGCACACCTGAAACGTCAAAAAAGGAATTGGGGAGGTTAGTTCAGCTCCACGACTTTGCACTGAGTCTGAGAGGATTTGTGCGCTCGTCAGAAGGGATTTGTTGCAAAACTCAAGTGAATCATGGAGAGGAGAACATACAGAGGCACTCTGAGCTAGTGCTGGCGTCCTGACCTGTGTGCGATACCAAGACTCTGGCTTTGAATGATCAACTATATTGGCTTCTCACCTAGAACAAACCAGCGATACCAGAGTTTGAAGTGGATTTGAAGCCACATTTCCACCACCGGAAAAACAAAGCTTAGCCAACTCTTGCTAATTTTTTTTTTCCTGCAAATTAGACAACATCCATCCTTGTCAAACCGCAGTGAGATCTCAAAGTTACCTTTGGCTCCCCCTCACTCTCTAACCCCTTCCCGTGTCATGTCTGTCACGAATTACCGCCAATTTTTCCTGTGAAACACTGGCCCCACGTGTGTCTTTCCCCAGGCTAGCCCACATTCTCTGCGTCAGCCACGTGGTGCTGCTAATTCTTTAACCTCTTTAAACATCCCTTGCCTGTACCCTTGTTTTGAAAACTCAGTCGCCCACTGCTTATCACCCACCCAGCTGTGAGCTTGGCCTTGCCTTGACTCACTTCTCTATTGAGCCTCCTTCTTTCATTCACATTACCCAGGCTCCTCCTTCCTCTCCATTGCCATCAACGCCAACGTCCCTGGAGCCTTTACGCCTGTGTTTCTGCTGTAGCTGCCTTGATGTTGCCTTTGGCAACCTGGAAAAACCCTGCCATGGGTTTCCTTTCTGTTCCTTTTTTTTTTGAATGGTATAGTTTGTTTAATGGTTCTACTTGCTAATAATAAAATAACTGCTATTGACTGGGCACTTTATAAGTCCCAGACACTTTGCTAGCCCGGCATAGAAAACAGCTCAGCAGGTCGCATGTGGAGACTACAAATTTGCATTTTTAACAAGCATCCCAAGGTGAATCACTCTTCTAGAAAGACTGCTATATGCATGGAAAGAGGAACACAATTCTTAAATCCAAGATTGTGTCTATTTGGTGGGGAGCAAGAAATTTTGTTTTGGATTATTTATGATTTTCTAGTTTAGTTGTTCTGATAGGAAAAAATACATATTTTTTTGCTTTCTAAAACTCTTTAGCTTTATACTCCAGGAGTGTTTTGCTTTTCAATTTTCCTTCTTCTTTATCCAATCGTTATAAAAGATGAGAATCGATGCTTATGATTATTCTGCAACAAAATGAGAGGGTTCCTTGTGGCCTAAAACACACAATGGAAAGATTTGGAATCACACAATTTTGAAACTGAAAAGCTTCTGAAGATCATATCGTCTTAGAATTTTAGAATCAGAAGGGACGTTATTCAACGAAACATATCATTTTAGAAAGTTGGTCAGAAGTGAAACGAGATAAATATGATGGGCAGCCAAGTGAAGAGGAATATAGGTACTCGGTTGTCAACAGTCGCCACGAAGACAAAGGAGGGGTAGAGTGTCTGGAACAAATTGAACTTAAGTATAAAAATGTGACTTGCTTTGACCAATGACTTGTGAACAGAAGGGATTTATGTCACTTTTGGTTAGGAGCGTTAAGTATCAAGTGTAATTCTCCACATCTTCTTTGTCTGGCTCAGCGGTCATGGAAGCACGTGACAAAATGGGGCGCCATCAACCTGGATCCCTGGGCGATGAGGATGAGAAGACTTTCCCCGCTAATGCATGCATGCTTAAGCCACTGAAATTGGGACAGTGTTACCGTAGAAAAATGGTGGCCTATCTTGACCAATATTCTACTCTTCCCCTGGTTCTTTAAACTGGGCTAATTTGCTAATAGTGATGAGGATGATGGCAGCAGCTAAAACTTGTCGAGAGTTTACCGTGTCCCAGATACTATGCTATGTGCTTTACAGGTGTTATACCACTTCACCCTTAAAACGACATTATGAGATAAGTACTATTGAGTCTCATTCTATAGATAAGAAAACTGAAGTATAGACCCTTTCAATTAGAAGTCCAAGATTACATCAGAATTAAGTGTGAGAGCAGCTCATCTTCAGGCATTCTGATTCCAGAGCTGACCTTCTTAACCATTACATTGCTTCGGCTAGTTCATAAATCAAAAGTGCGAACTCCCCCAAGCGTATTTTAGGGGATATTAGGTGGCATTACTTAAAAATGCTTTGAAATCTTGTACTTAAATATGTTTATGAAGCACTAAATTAAGCAAAACAATGCAGATTTTTTAAAAATCTTGGAACTTCTGGATGTCTCTAGAATCTGCCTGATTCTCTGGAAGCTCTGCTTGAACTTGTCTCATTCTCATTTTCCTGGTCCCAGGTTTCTTGATCCACATCTGCACACCTGTTTCTGGCTCCTTAAGTCCTAACCGTCATTCCCCTGTTGGTTGAGTTGATCCTCAATATTCATGTGTGATTTTCTACTTTGCTGGTCCCTCAGACCTCTTTATCTCCTTCTGTTTTGGTTGAGAATTCTCTAGGACCACCTTCTCCCTCACAAGGTCTAGGTTTCTTTGTTTATTACCTAGCCCCACCCATTGGTGTATAGGTAGATATCTAATGCAAGGAGATTTGTTCTGATCCTCTCTCAAACTATTTTTCTTTTTTCTTTTTAATTTTGAAGATGTGGGGTAAAATTCAGAGTTAGGTATACAAATGTTCGTTTTGCAGGAACCCTTGTTGAGAAGGTGTGCTCCCCCCTTCCCTGGCAGTTTCTTACTACTGCCAATCCTGTCCCCGCTCCCCACCCCCACCCCCACCCCCCGGCAGTTTTCAACTTCTGTCAATCCCTTTCTTCGAGTGTTGTGATAATTGTTCAAGGTCCGCTTATGAGTGAGAATATGTGGTACTCAGTTCTTTGTTTCTGTGATAGATCACTCAGTATTATAGACTCTATTTTTCTCTCTATATTCTCAGAAGCTTTTCTCATTGCTGTTCTTTCCATGACCTAAATTGAGATCATTCAGCGTTTCCAAATTGTTATCACTTCCTTCTTCATATCCTTTCGGAAACCCTCTTAAGCACGTCTTCTAGACTTTAATCAGATATGTTTTTCCTACTTTTAAAAGTTATAGATGTTTAAAATTGGATGGTGGTAGAGGGGATTTTAGAAATATACTTTATATAGTCTTAGGTGTTTCAGTAACTTTCCAGTAAAAAAGACTAATGTTGTCTTTAATTTTTAGAAAGTCAGTAGTCTTTAGAAATAACAATATTACCTACATTGATATATCAAGGGACTTTGAAATAGTCCGGGAGGGAGATATAACTTTTAAAGGTCTTGGATTTGGGTCTCAGAGAGTTGGAAGGAATTTGAAGAAAATCTTAGCAAAGTCAGGGATCGGTAGGACAATTCAAGTTTTATAACACTTAAAAAAATTTTTTTTGTTTTTTTGAGTTGGAGTAACACTCTGTCGCCCAGACTGGAGTGCAGTGGCCGCTCCCGGCCACCACAGCCTCGACCTGCCGGGCTCCGGCGATCCTTCCCCCTCGGCCTTCCAAGTAGCTGGAACTACAGGCGCGCGCTACCACGTCCGGCTGATTTTTTGATTTATTGTAGAGACTAGGTCTCGCCAAGTTGCCCAGGCAGGCCCGGCTCATCAAATTATTAAAGTGTTATAAAACTAGCTGGGCTCGGTGGCTCAGCCTGTAATCCCGCGCCTTGGGAGGCCGAGGTGAGTGGATGGCACGAGCCCATGGGTTCGAGACCCGCCTGGGCAACTTGGCGAGACCTCATCTCTACAATAAAAAAATAAAAAAAAAAATCAGCCGGGCGTGGGAGCGCGCGCCTGTAGTTCCAGCTACTCGGAAGGCCGAGGCGGAAGGATCACCGGAGCCCAGCAGGTCGAGGCTGCGGGGGCCGGGAGCGGCCACTGCACTCCGGTCTGGGCGACGGAGTGAGACTCCAACTCAAAAAAAAAAAAAAGAATTTGATGAATGTTATCAAATCTTCCTCCGCAAAACACTCTTATCTCTATGCATGTCAAATGTTGCTGCTCTTAGACCCTCCAGGTTTGTCCTCTGGTGTCTTGGGTGAACTAACGATGCTTGATAAAGTGGGAAGAGATGATGTAAATTGTGTTGCAACTAAATGTGAAAACCATGAACTTCAATATCTTCTTGAAATGGTGGCCTGAGGCCAGACTACACCCCCGCTACCGAAAGAGGTTGAAAATCTCGTGCTCCTTCCAATCTATGTGTGGCAATCAATGCATCCAGCCACCTTGGAGGATATAAAACAGTTAAGTAATTTTTAAAGGTTATCTTATTCTTGAGGCAGCGTTTTTGAAAAGCGATTTGGTAACACCATGCAAGTAGTGATATATTTTTACGAATTCTAAATCATGCACTCAACTAATCTGAAATATTAAAAACAACCCTTAGCTGTCTTCTCTCCCTTGAAATCTTGTTCCTTGTAAATATCATCAAAGAGAATACATCTGGGTTAAATGTAAACATCACAATACTTTGTGAGTGTTGCAATTTGGAATAGCCCCTATTCTTCCATTGAAAATCACTGATTATTCAGAGCTAGTTATAGAGAGCAAAATATCTATGTGATTGCGTGGTTTCCATCACCATCATCATAACACTGTGTACAAAGGCTGATTGCCTTCCCTTTTGCTCTTGCTGTTGAAAGTGGGTTAATAAGAGACTTCACAGGGATATTCTCCTCCTCACAAGGAATTGTTCATAGAGATGCAAAGCAATATAATTAAAATTATTTTATTGTTAAAGAATTGGCCTATTGTACAAGTTTTGTGGTTGAAGAGATTTATCATTAATGTATTTATTGATTAAAATGATCACTTTGTAAGAAGCAAATTTTGGTTTTTATATGTATGTATAATGCTGGTCTCAGTGAGACTTGTGTCCAACAATTTAGAGCTACATTCAACTGAAGGTTTATAGACTTCAGGTTATCATTTTCTGTCTATAGATACTATTCATGGCAATAAATTAGAACTATTACATTTCAAGTGTAGCTTTGTAAGGAACATGAGTTACTTGGGGTAGATTTTGTGGGGGATTAGTAACTTCCATGATAAAAAACATATATATGATGATTTTTCCCCAAAGAACATTCAACAGGCAAAAAATGGAATGAGAAGAAAGAAGTATGGCTGATTTAAGTCATATGTTTCTTGAGAGAGAAGCAGAGAAGAGTAGGCTGGGAAATCAGAGGTAGATTTTTCATTTCTAAACCTGAATTCATTAAATCTCTTCCTTTAGCTGGGCCACAATCTCCCTGTCGGTAAAACCAGAGATTAAGCCGGGTTGATATGAAAACTCCCTAGCTCTATGACACACTTCAGAGGAGGAAGACTCTAGAATGAAAAAAGAACAAAAATGGAAGAAAAGAAAGAGGAAATTTCATGTTTTACCTCTCTGATGCCATATAAGCCAAAGCAGTACAGGCTATTGACTTTGAAGGACATGCTTAAACTACTTACTAGTGGGAAGTGATGTGAGCTAATTGAGATTTAGTGAAAGGTGGAAGAATTCTGTGTGTGTTTGTTTTGAAACTGTTGCTTACTGTGATTAGACTTGTGAAATGAGTGTTATACTTGGAAGCACATAAAATCTTTGGGCAGTTAAGAAAATCTGGGGAGTTATAATGTATCAATATGGTCTGTTAATTCTGCTTCTCTGTTACCTATATAATATTTGTGAACAGGTACTTGCAAAGCAGAACTGTGCACCTGGTGGCAGCTACCTGCAGGTGTAGCCAGGGTCTTATCAGAGATCTCCTATGGGCTTGCTTGTGGCACACTGAACATCAACTGTTAAGTTCCCCGATAATAAACGACAGTCCCACTGAGTAATTGGTTGGTGCCGGGGGCAAACATGTCATTTTTCACTACGAAAACCTAGTTTTTTAGGTGCATAATCAAGTGATACAGACTACCCCTACACCCCAATTTCACTTTTCTGAGGGCAAAGAGACCTAGAACTTTGTAAATCTGAATGATGGTATTCTACACTATTCCAAGAAGGCAGGAATGGAAGATGGGTGATATAGTCTTGAAGATAATGAAATATTTCATTTGTAAAGACATTTAGAAGTTTTTCAGAATTAAACATCCATTTAATATGTCAATAGGCTCAAACTATACGTGACTAGTGACTATTCACTCCGTCAGTCTACTTGCATGACTATCCTAATCCGAAACGCCAAATAAACTTTACATTTAGATGTTCATGGCAGTATTATTTATAATAGTGAAAAACTGGAAACAGCAAAACTGTAGGGAAATGGATGTATTAGGAGTGCGTGCATTTTGTGTAATATGCATAATTATAATACTAGAAATCCCAGTAGGAAACACTGGGGGAAATGCTTACAAATTAGCAGGAGGTTGAAATAATAGAACTAACTGCAAGTTTGTATGGCAGCATCATCACCATTGTGTCATGCACACTGGCAAAAAAAAAAAGCAATAGAAGACGTGCACCTTGATGCTGGCAGTGGCCGTGTTTGGGAGGTGGGATGACAGAGGATGAGGTGGTGAGGATACGGGTCTTGTTTTTCTAATTTTCTGCATTTCCCACGTTTTCGATAACCAGGGTTTATTTCACAATGAAGCTGAAAATCATAAACATTCCCCGCAGACTTTTATCTGGAGGCCTCCAGTTCTTAGCCAGTGACGGAAGGCTCTTTCAGAGCTCAAGCCTGTCCACACAGGTGCCTTCCCAGAATCCGACTCCTCCCTCCATAAGCAGCTTAGCCCTAAAGCTGGTTGTGAGAACTCTCTCACCCCAGCCTTTCTGCTCAGCCGTGCCTGACTCCCCTTCATCTTGGGTCTGGAATCACATTAGAATCCCTCCTCCCGTGCCTGTGCCTGGCTCCCCCGGCACCAGCAGGGCCTTTCTTCTCCTCTTTCTTGATTTCCCTTCTGAATCTTCCTGGCATTCTCATTCCAAGGCCAGATGGCTGATTTTCTGAAGCGTTAACCCTTCCCCTCTGCTGACTTAGAACTGTTTAAAACCCATCCCCAGCACCTCCCCGGAAAGCAGCTTTCTACCACAGCGGGCTGCCCGGTGGGATTTGGCAAGTGAGGGGAGGGTGGGGATGGAGAAACTGTCCAAAAAGAAATCGGCCACTAATATTTTAGTTTGGTTGTACTTCATTCATTTGGAACACTTGAAAAGCATGGAGAGTGCTTAATGAAGACCCATTAGAAGGAAAGTCGGGTTATTTAAAGCCAATACTTGTGTTAAGCCTGGGTCAGCAATTCAGAATTTGATAAGTGGATTTTAAAAGTTTTTGCCTCAAAAATCAATATCGCTATTGCTTATGTCAAAATAACCTGCAGATAGAAGACTTCACTGACATTTATTTCACCTGGGCTTGTACAGGGTTGTAGTTGATGATTTGCTTTGACTGTTAGTGCATCTGAAAAATGTAAAAAAAAAAAAAAATGAAATCATTCCAAATAGTGGAGAACCAAAAGTGTGCATCGTGCCTCTGGTTTAGTTTTGGAATATCCATCAATAAATTGCACCTGCTCTGGGCAAGTCGCTATGCAAGGGATGATGAATAATGAATATGGATAAATACAGAGTTCACGTCCTCAAGGAGGTTACGGTATAACTGTGGACACCCTCTCCCTTTCAATCTCAGAAAGAATGCACTGGGGTTAAGTACCAACGAAATGTATCTGGCAAAGTTGGATGATTGAGCAATTCAATAACATCACTAAAAAGAAATACCCTTTTCTCTTTCTTCTCTGCTATCCTCAAGGATGAATGGCCTTTTTCCTTACACCAAATGTTAAAGGCAACGTTCAAAGGCGGAAAAGGGAAATATCCATTTCTCTTTCCTTTCTTTTTTTGAGTTGGAGTCTCATTCCATCGCCCAGGCTGGAGTGCAGTGGCACATGCACAGCCACTGCTGCCTCGATCCTTCCAAGTAGCTAGAACTACAGGCACATGCCACCACGCCCGGCTAATTTTTTGATATATCGTAGACACGAGGTCTCGCCATGTTGCCCAGGCGGGTTTCGAACCCGTGGGCTGAGGCAATCCTCTCACCTCGGCCTCTCAAAGTGCTGGGATGACACACTTGAGCCACCGCGCCTGACCGTCATTTTCCTTTCTTAATGAATGCATGTTTTAGAAATTTTAGAATCGTGGGGTGCATGTGAAGATTTGTTACATAAGTACATTGCACGAAGGTGAGATCTGGGCTTCTGACGAGGCCTCCCCCTAGCCCTGCAGCAGTGAACGCGGCACAAAATGGGTGGTTTTGTATCCCTTATCCCCCCTCCCTCCCTCCCTCCCTCAGAGGTGCCCAGTGTCTGCTGCTCCCTTGTGCTCCTGCGAGCCCAATGTTTACTGCCTGCTGATGGGTGAGAACGTGCGGCATGCAGTTTTTTGTTTCTGAGACAGTCCGCTTAGAATGATGATCTCCAGTTGCAACCATGTTGTTATAAAGGGCATGATTTTGTCCTTCTTTATGGCTGCGTGTGTCTACGGTCCATGGTGTATATGTACCACATTTTCTTAATCCGGTCCACTTTCGATGGGCATCTGGGTTGGTTCTATGTTTTTACTATTGTGAATGGTGCTGCAGTAAACATACAAGTGCAGGTGTCTTTTTGGTAAAGAATATGTGTTTGGGTATATTCCCAGAAGTGGATGGCTGGGTCGAATGAGAGCTCTATTTTCACGTCTTTGAGAACTCTCCAAACGGCTTTCTCAGAAGCTGAAAGCTGAACTAGCTCACATCCCACCAACAGTGTAGGCGTGTTCTCTTTTTTCTACAGCCTCGTCAGCACCTGTTGTTTTTTGACTTTTTAATAATAGCCATCCTAGCCGGGCTGGTGGCTCAGCCTGTAATCCCACGCCTTTGGGAGGCTGAGGTGAGTGGATTGCCTGAGCCCGCGGGTTCGAGACCCGCCTGGGCAACTTGGCAAGACCTCATCTCTACAATAAATTTTTTAAAAAATCAGCCGGGCGTGGTAGCGCGCGCCTGTAATTCTGGCTACTCGGAAGGCTGAGGTGGAAGGATTGCCGAAGCCCAGCAGGTTGAGGCTGTGGTGGCCGGAAGCAGCCACTGCACTCCAGTCTGGGCGACAGAGTGAGACTCCAACTCAAAAAATAAATAAATAAATAAATAAATAATAATAATAGCCATCCTGACCGGTGTGAGATGGTGTCTCACTGTAGTTTTGATTTGCATTTCTCTGATGATTAGTGATGCTGAGCACATTTTCATGTTTGTTGGCTACTTGTATGTTTTTCATTCAGAAGTATTTGTTCATGTCCTTTACCTACTTTTTAATGGAGTTGTTTTTTGCTTGTTGATTTACTTGAGTTCCTTATAGATTCTGGATGCTAGGCCTTTGTCGGATGCGTAGTTTGCAAATATTCATTCCCTGTTGTGTGGGGTTGTCTCTTTATTCTCTCGATTTTTTGTGGGGTTTAGGGGGGGGCTATGCAGAAGGTTTTCAGCTTGATAAAGTTTCATCTGTCAGTTTTAGTTTTTGCTGAATTTGCTTTTAAGGACTCAACCGTGAATTCATTGCCTAGGCCGACGTCCAGAATGGTGTTCCCTAGGTTTTCTTCTAGGATTTTTATAGTTCAAAGTTTTGGCTAAGATCAAGCATGGTATCTGTTCTTATCCGTTCTCATCTTCCTTTTTTTTTTAATTTTAAAGATGTGGGGTACACTTCAGGGTTAGTTATACAAACATTGATTATGCAGGTACCCTTGTTGATGAGTTGTGACCTTCCCTCCCCAGCAATTTCCCTTAACTGCCAATCACAACCCTCCCCGACAGTTTCCCACTATTGCTAATAGCTTTCTTATAGTATTATAATTGTTCAAGGTCCATTTATGAGTGAGAGCATATGGTACTCTGTTCTTTGTTTCTGTGATAGATCACTGAGGATGATCAGCTCTAAACCCATCCAAGTTGCTGCAAAGTCCATATGTTTGTCCTTCTTTATGGCTGCATGATATTCCATTGTGTATATGTACCACATTTTTTTAATCCAGTCCAGCTTCGATGGGCAACACGGTTGGTCCCATGTTTTTGCTATTGTGAATAGAGCTGCAACAGACATATGTGTGTCATGTTCCTTTTCAAGAGTGGGATAAACTGCTGACTCGCTGTGTCTTGTCATTGGCTACAAAATGTAACATAAACTTTCTTATTACTGGCAGGGGTTAAAAATAATCCCATAACTATCTAATGAATAGCAATTATATAGCACCATATTATCTTGTGGTAAACATAGTTTGTTAAATGTACACTTTAAAATATGCTACAACTGCTTGTGATTCTGTCTTGCATTGTTCCATTTGTTTTATGCATACATTATACATTAATATTATGCCACCATATGCTAAAAAAGTGGAAAGGGACCAGCCCCTCTAAACCTCTGAGAAGCTCTGTAGGGAGACTAGAAAAGCCCAGTGGGACTTACAGAAATGCAGGGCAATTAGGAATCTCTCAAGCTACTTTGGCCAATAATATGATTTAACCCATGAGAAGTAGAATACATTTGCCAGTACAGACCCAAACATGGCCAAAGAGTCTCTGGTAACGGTAAAACACCTCTAATGGTTTGGTTGCCCACACCGGGTTCTGGTGTCCTTTTGGCAAAATGAGTAAGAAGAAATCACAGAGCGAGCTGCTTCAGGCCAAAAATGAACGTCATGGAAATGGACTTATCTTATTCCAGCCGTAGCAGCGGGAGTAGGCACTGCTGCCAACAATAAACTCCATCCTGGTTTAGAGTTGAAATACCGGTCGAAAGGAAGGCAGGAGCAGCATTCAGTGCAGACGCTGCAGGTCCCAAGCTTGACTTCTTGGGTCACGAACACCTCCTTTGAGACGGTTTATCCCCTTCTAGCCTTTCGGCTGACGAGCTCTCCATTGGCACTCGTGGGTAATATTAACCACCATCTGTATATTTGCTTGTAAACTGCTTTCCCTTTCACATTATCTTACTTAATCCCTGCAGCCACTCACTGTACTTGTTATTATTATCTTTTTACCAGGGCATACATTAAATTCAGACATGTAGCTTGGGTACCTTGCCCTAAGTAAAACAAACTGTGAAAATAAACTTATTAAAAACCACGCATTAGACAGAGTTGGTTAAGACACAGTTCCAACCCTGGGGGAACTTATTTGTTGCTAAAAAAGGAGAAACTGCAGATCGAAAGCATCCTGTGGGTTGTTAGATGCACTAAATCCGGGGTACACATGAAAAGTGCAACTCACGTGAGAGAAAGAAAAGTCCATTGTATGTTGGAGTAGCCCCAACTGCTTTTTAGAATGGAAGTAAATTAAATAATATTTTTATGTCTTTCAGTGCTGATATATTGGTTTTTGATATTCTCTCTTCTTCTAAATGACATCAAAAATCTTCCATGTGGTCTACACCCAGGGGCAGAATAGAGGGACAGGCTCAACTTTTCAATTCAGATATCAGTATAAATACTGCGACTTCAAATACACTTTAGCTTTTAGGGCAGTTAGATTCAGATTTTTATTTTCAGTGATCACCAACAGGGAGAACTAAGGGAAGTTGTATTAACTTAATAACTTAAAGAGGAAACAAAAATAGCCAGGAAACAATCACCATAGAAACACAGAAATTCAGAATCTAGCTTTTAGCATCTTTTCTCTTTTGAACTGGGATGATCTTCTGCATGCTTGCCACATACTACAGTGATTATTTTTACTTTTAGAAACAGACCACTTGATAAATTAAAGGAACTTTTCAAAGGAAGCTTTTTACTTTTACAAATTTTGGCCTAGAATTCATCACTGAAGATATGAGACCAACCCACACATACATGACCTACATGATCTCTTTCTTCTGGTACCCACTCCTGGAAGTTGGGTTTTCTTTTTGAAATTGCCTGAATAAAAAATTGAATCTCAGGCTTATTTTTCATGCTGTCCATGATAGTTGGATAATAAGCAAGCATGAGTCCCTCCTCATAGGAAAATCTGATAAAATATCACAAAAAGCCCTTGGGATGTTGGAGAATCAGAATTTTGGTAGCTGTCTGAATGCAAATCTGTCACAAGTATGTAACTCTTCGGACAAAATCACCAACTCGCTTTCGGAAGCACTGTTTCCTGAAATGTGGTTTTCTGAATGTTTTCTATATTCTACTATGCAACTAAGACCCTCTCTACTGTATTGTCTTCTGTTCTGAAGCCATTTATCTGTAATTCTGAAAGTGCTCAGCATACATAAGTCTTTAAGAATGAGAATTTACCGGTCGTACCAATGAAGTGGATAAGTGATTGAAGAAATGTGAATTAAAAAGCTTGCCATGTGCAAACAGGTCTTTAGCCGTGGCTACACGGCTTACAAAATGCTTCAACGGAGGCCTTCTAAATTCTTCTAAGTTGTATATAGTTTTTATTTGTAAAGAAACGTAACAACATCAACAACAACAAAGTTCTCCACTAGCTAAATAAATAATTGAACTTAAGGCATTGTGTAGTTGTTACCAGAGCTTTGATTTCAGTATTGGTGGCAATGTATGAAAGCCCTTTCCATTCTGTAAACATATAGATTTGCACTCTGAAAATAGAATGAAGAATGATGGAAGATAATCTTTTTTTAAAATTTTATTTTAGATTCAGAGGGTATACATATGTATTGGTTACACGGGTACATTGGGTACCAGTGGGGATTGGGCTTCCAGTGTACCCATCACTCAAACAGTGAACATTGCTCCCAATAGGAAATTTTTCAACCCTCCACCCCCTCCCCACTTTTGCAGTCCCCAGTGTCTATCATTTTCACCTTTATGTCCTGTGTACCCGTGGTTTAGCTCCCATTTATAAGTGAGAACATACAATACTTGGTTTTCTATTTTTGGGTTAGGTCGCTTAGGATAATAGCCTTAACTGTTCACCCTGAGTCAAGAGCTGTGGTTCTTCATCTTTCCTTTTTTTTCTTTTTTAATTTTTATTTTAAAGATGTGGGGTGCAATTCAGGGTTTGGCATACAAATGGTCATTGTACAGGTAAAGTTTGGGTCTCACTTTGGTACCCACATCACCTGATTTGAGATCAGGTTCCCTTATTGATGAAGTGTGCCCCCGCCCACGGCAGTTTCTCACTACTGACAATCACTTTCTTATAGTATCATGATAATTGTTCAGGGGTCCACTTATGAGAGAGAACATGTGGTACTCAGTTCTTTGTTTCTGTGATAGGTCACTGTATGATGGACTCTAAATCCATCCAAGTTGCTGCAAAGTGATGGAAGATAATCTGATGGTCATGACAGTAGAGTTTTTTTCCTTTGCATATTTTCAAAGTCGAATAAAAGAAGAAAAACTTCAAATTAAATTTCAACTTGTGCTAAATGAACCCCCAGGGTAGTCCTTTCAAGAGCCTTGGTAAATTAGCAGACTCTGGATTTTCCTGGTACTCAGATATATAAACTTTGAGTCCTCTTTCATCCCTGTTGCCCTGAGGTTAAGGCCAACAGATGGCCTGTGACTTATTTAAAAACTTTCTGTACCAACAAAGTAAAGCAGAAAAAGTGCAGAACTATATATAATCCTAACTTACATTTGATGCTGCTTGTACACAATTTAGTATTTCCTATGACTTAAATGTGATTCAAGAGTGGGAGGAAGGAGGCAGGGAGAGACGCGTGTAGAGTGATCACACCATACAAAATTCTGAAACTGCTCTCCCAGTGGTGGACAGTGGTCAGTCTCTCAATTGCACAAAGCAGAGTAGGTGAAGGGAGGAATAGAGGTGTGGCCATCTGACCCAGGACATCAGGAGGTTCTAGTTGTCATCATGGAGTTCATGTCTCCTTCAGCCAACCTCCAAACCCCTGCAAAGGCTAAGGCTTCAGGATATCAATGGGATTTTTATGTTACAAATGCACAGCAATAACCAGTGACTGTAGAATCAGTTTTGTCTTCCTTACACACGGGAGTTACCTGAAATTAGTGGTGGTAGTTGATAAGAAATCATGATGCTTTCACTCAATTCAGTACTGTTTTTATCTTTTTAAATGTTGTATTTGATCCTGAAAAAGATAGAGGGACTGACAGAAATTCTGACTCAGTCTGGAGTTCTTCAAGATTTATTACTTTCCCCATTACGAGATACTTACATTTATGGACAGGAAAGGTGTTACCCTTCAAGTCCTCCTCCTTCTCGTTTTTTTTTCTTTTTTGGTCAGAATTCAATTTTGCAAAAACAATAAATGACAGAGAAATGTGGTTGCAATAAAATAATAATCTACAAAACAAGCTGACTTTGGCATTTTTAAAAAAAAACACATTCTTGTGAAGAGTTGTCTTATATTTGCAGGATGTCAAATAAAATGTAAATGTGATCTTTTGTAATAAAAGCTGACAGAGAAGAAAATGTAAGACAAACTTTCAATAAATATGGTGTGCAAAATGTAAGGCTTAGTGATATTATAATTCCAGTCATGCAAACAGTCTGCATTCAGTTGTTAGTGGACGGATGGTCTCATTAGTTCTTTTTGCTGTACTATGTGAAAGCTGACCATTGCCCTTCAGCGGCATGGCAGTGGAGAAAAGTCTGAAATTTCCTATGAAGTACCTCTTTCTCATAGTTAGCATTCTATGGGTTCTTTTTTCATGTCATTCTTTCCCCCGTTTGTTTCCATTTTCTTTGCTAGGAACCTCTATTGCCCCAAATGCCTGCATTTTACTACATCCTGGACACTGGCTTTAGTTATGGGTTGGTTGTTCATTGCGCAGACATGTTTTCATTTAGAACAAGATATGTTTTGGTTATTGTTCTTAAGATCTCCTCTCAGCCTTCACTTCTTCAGAAAAGCCTTTCCTAACTTTCTGATACAGACCATGGCACCATGATTTGGACTATGGATCTTTCTTGCATATGATTTTCACAGTTGTAACTTTACGTTTATTTGTATGACTCCCTGTTTAAAAGTAGATTTCAGAACTACCCTACGCTCAAACCAGGGGCAGAGTACCTGTCTGTTTTTTTTTCTACTGCATGCCCAGGGTCCAGCACATAGTGGGTGCTCGACTGATATTTGCTTAACAAATGAATAAACTGGAAAAATCTTGCTATGCATAACACATTTGTTGTCTAACAAGCAACCTAAGAACAGCAAATCCTAAACTGAGATCTCAGTCTTTCTTTCCACACTTTCTTCTCCTGTCTTTTCCATCTTGAAAGACAGCAAATTAGTCTTTTCTTGTCTTCAGCCCCAAATCCTCTGTGCCATCTTTGACGCTTCTCTTTCTCTCACGTTGCATGGCAATTTCATCAGCAAAACCAATCTGATCTACCTTCAGCATTCCGTTTAGCCAGAATCCAGCCGCATAGACCCATGTCCATGGTTTACCTTCTAGTCTCGCCTGCTCTCTTCAGGATTAATGCAGCGGCCTCCCAACTGGTTTCTCTTCTTGCACCTTTACCTCTCCACGTTATTTTCTACACAGTAGAGTGTTATTTTGAAAGCGTAAATTAAGCCCTGTTACTTCTCTCTCAAAATCTCCAGGGTTGCCCGTCTTATTCGTGGTAAAACGCCTTATTATTCCTCCCCAATCTGCTCCACGACAATGGGAACTCTGCTGCTATGTTCTCTACTAAATCTGCAGCGCATATACAAGTCAGTGACTCAGAGTAGACACTCAATAAATTTGCGCACCTACTAGTCAGAAGCTATGTCATTTTTTTAAAAAGTATTCTCCGATGCTTAAAGCAAAACAGACCTCTTCTGACGGATTCCAATGGATCAATTACCCTTTAGTTAACGCACATCAAAAGTGTTTAATACGTAGCATGACATTGTGAACCTTTGTTCCAAGTCCTGATCCTGAAAAACATGCATAACAATACGTATACCGTGAAGTCAATTTTGACTCCTTAGGAAAATCATTATCACGATCAATATTAGCTCAAAGAATCATTCAAGGGCATACTATGTCACAGGCTGCCTATTGTGGCGGACTGAACTCAGACGTAACAAACTCCACTTGGTAATTCAGTCTGCTTTTATGTACTAGAACAACTGCTCAGCTTGGTGGTGATTTTGTGGCATTTTTCAGGTAGTGGAAATTATAATCCTTGAATACGCTTGGTGAAGATTTTTCATTTGCATCTTGACAATAAGCAAATCACTAAGTCTACTATTCTACACCAAAGCTTATATCAATTTCATTAGTGTTTGCTTCCTTAGCCTGCTTGTGGTATGAAGATCTGGTGTTGAATAACTTAAGCTTGTGAAAGGAAAATAAGGTATGAGTGATGTGGTCACAGTAAACCTTTGAAAGCAATTATAGTTTTTTCCCCTCTATTTCTACTCTAACAATGCAAGTTTAATTGAGAAGCTTGTGATGGCATTTCATATAATTTAAATAAAAAGGAATGATTGATGTACAGTGAATTTCCACCTGTCCTTGACCTTAAGATGACTTACTGAGATGATGTTGATGATAATACTGAAATTAAGATGATGAAAGGAGTAGAGAGAGGTGGTAAAGCTAAAGGGTGATTATTAAAAGTTGGGCTTCTGTACTCTTCCTCTTTCTTCAAACCCATTCCTTTCTATGCTTTCTAGCTTATCTAGGACTGTTTTAAAACATTCTGTTTTGTTCTTGTGGCTGAAGAAACTTTAGAATTTTGTTAGCTACATCTCGCTTATTCAATGAATGTTATTACCACTTCTCTTCAGCATTGCACTAGAAGCCATAGCCAGAGCAATCAGGCAAGAAAAAGAAACAAGAGACATCCAAATCGGTGAGGAGGAAGTTGAACTCTTTCTGCTCATTCATGACACGACTGTACACTGAGAAAACCCTAATGACTCCTCAACTCCTCGAAGAGACTTCTAGACTTGATAAACAACTTTAGTAAAGTTTCAGAATACAAAATTTACATTAAAAAAAACAGTAGCATTTCTTTTTTTTTTTTTTGAGTTGGAGTCTCACTCTGTTGCCCAGGCTGGAGTACAGTGGCCGCTTCCGGCCACTGCAGCCTCGATCTGCTGGGCTCCGGAGATCCTTCCACCTCCGCTTTCCAAGTAGCTGGAACTACAGGCGCGTGCTACCATGCCCAGCTAATTTTTTATTTATTGTAGAGATGAGGTCTCTCCAAGTTGACCAGGTGGGTCTCGAACCCGCGGGCTCAGGCAATCCGCTCATCTCAGCCTCCCGAAGCGCTGGGATTACAGGCTGAGCCACCGAACCCGGCTTTTAGTGGCATTTCTATACACCAATAACATTCAAGCCAAGAACCAAATCAAGAGCTTAATCCCATTGATGATAGCCATAAATCAACAGATACGTAGATAAACAAATAGATAAATAAAATACCTAAGAATACATTGAACCAAGGAGGTGAAATCTACAAGAGGAACTACAAAACACCGATGGAAGAAATTGTAGATGACACAAACAAATGGAAGAATATCTCATGCTCACAGATCAGAAGAATCAATATTGTTAAAATGGCAATACAGCCCAAAGCAATCTATAGATTCAATGCAATCCTTATCAAAATACCAGAGCTAGAAAAAAAATCCTAAAGTTTGTATAGAACCAAAAAAGAACACGAATAGCCAAAGCAATCCTAAGTAAAATGAACAGATGTGAAAGCATCACACTGCCTGACTTCAAATTATGCTACAAGGCTATCGTAACTAAAACAGCATGATGGATACAAAAATAGATCAGTGGAACAGAATAAAGATGCCAGAAATAAGGCCACATACCTACAACCAACAGATCTTTGGTAAAATTGGCAAAAATAAACAATGAGGAAAGGAAATCGTATTCAATAAATTGTGCTGGGAAAATTTGCTAGCCATACATGGAAGAATGAAACTGTTCCCCAACTTCTCACTATATACAAAAATTAATTCAAGATGGATTAAAGATGTAAATGTAAGACTGAAACTATACAATCCTTAAAAAATCCTAGGAAAAGCTATTCTGGAAATTAATGCAGGCAACGAATTTATGATGGACACCCCAAAAACAATTGTGACAAAACTAAAAATAGACAAATGGAACTTAATTCAACTGAAAAGCTTCTGCCTGGCAAAAGAAATAATCAATAGAGTGAACAGAAAGTCTACTGAATGGGAGAACATTTGTGAATTATGCCTCAAAGTACTAGTATCTAGAGCCTACAAGGAACTCAGACTACTCAACATGAAAAATGACATTAAAAAGTAGGCAAAGGACACACATAGATACATCTCAAAAGAGGACAAGCAGGTGGCCAATGTATAAAAAAATGCTCAACAACACTAATCATCAGGTAAATGCGAATTAAAACCACAATGAGATATCATTTTACACTATTCAGAATGGCTGCTATCAAAAAATCAAAGGACAAGAGATGTTAGCTTGGATGCACAGAAAAGGAAACACTCATACATTGTTGGTGGGAATACAACTTGTCCGGTCTCTAAGGAAAACAGTATGGAGATTTGTCAAAGAACTAAAAGCGGAAGTACCACTCAACCCAGCAACACCACTACCAGGTATCCATCCACAGGAAAACAAATCATCACATAAAAAGGATACCTGCACTTGTATGTTCATTGCAGCACTATTCCCAATTGCCAAGTCATGGAACCAAGCTAAGTGTCCATCAAAAATCGACGGGGCAAAGAAAATGTGATATATATAACCCATGAAATACTACGCGGCCATAAAAATGCACGAGATCATCTTCTTTGCAGCAACATGGATGGCGCTGGAAAGCATCACCTAACTCAGAAACAGAAAACTAAACACCGTCTGTTTTTACTTGTATGTGAGAGCTAAATGAACATAAATATGGAAACACTAAACAGGCCACTTGCTTGTGAGAGGGGTGAGAGCTTTAGAAGGCCCCTACTGGTTACAATGTTCACTTGAAGCCAAATCTCTGCCAGTGCACACCATAAGTCCACATAACAAGCATGTACTTGTACCTCCCGAATCTAAAACAAATGTTAAAAAACACAAATATTTATTGAGCATAGCTTTTGTCTTACACTGTTCTTTGGATCCGAATGTTACTGAATGTGTTTCTACTTATATGTGATCACTAAATGGACATAAAGATGGAAACGATAGGCACTGGGGACATGAAAAGGCGAGGGGTGGGGAGGGGGTGAGAGCCATTATTTAGGTCTATTCAGAACTGTCTGGAGGAAAGATTTATCTCATAAAGAGGCTCAGCAATATTTGAAGAAAAAAAACTGTGTTCGTTTTGTTTGGATAAAGAAAATTTACAGTTAGTGATTAGAAGTGAGTCTTCTAAAGTCACACTTTTATTTGTTCCAGAAACTAGAAGGTAGAAAGAAAGGAATCTGAGGATAACACTTCTCTTTAGTATATTAGGACATCATTTAGTACAATAAAAATGTTTTTAAATAAAATAAATTGGGATGTATTGAAAAATCAGGTCATTATATATGCACAACTTTTTTTGGCAAGTCATCTTAATGATTAATTTCCATATGGCTGATTTACTATGTACACAGTCAATCTGAGATGAACATTAAGATTGCTAAAACATAAACAAAATTTAAAAAACCCAGAAAACAGTGGATTGGCTTCTCTTTATTAAGTGACATTTGCCACGTAGACCAGGGAAAACTTGATGCAATAAATCAACAGATTTTAAGTGCTACCATTTACTGGCTCTGAATCCACCCCAAGAAAATAAATCCAAGGTCCTCTTTGCTTTTCATTTCTTTTATGGAAACAGTTGTTGTGGCAGGAAATTCAAAGAGATGATACTCATCTAAGGGTAGAAGAGGAAGTCGCTCAGAAACAAAGAACAAAAAACAAAACACAAAGCAAACAAACAAAAAGAGTAGAAGTATTCAATCAAGTTTTACAACTATTGGAGAAAGAAACACGATGAACCCTCTAACAACTAGGGCTCATAGAAGCATGCCACATCCATCTTCAACATTCAGATAAGCACATTCGACCCTCAGGCATCCTTCAAAGACCCATATGTTTGGTGCAATTGCACCAAACAAAGATACATTTCCAAGGCCTGAGAACGTTTCACTTGTTTTATCCGAGGAAGGAGACTGCTCAAGCGATCAGACCGTCTTCAAAAATCCCCTTGTATCCAAGAGTGGCCTGGAGTCCCCCCCTCACCCACAGCAAATGCCTCACAATGAATGGAAGCTATGACACTATAGAGGATCGACTCTGAAATAATAAAAATTACTTATCCTGAAAGAGGATTAAACATATCCTCAAAGCAGAGAATCTGAGACAGCCGAAATTCTGTACATTTGCACGCACACATTTAAGCAATAACAGTTAGCCAGAATGCAAACTATCAGAAACACATCACTGAGCAACCTAGGGATTTTGCTGTCAGCTACGATGTGGCAGTGGGAACCTTACATTACGTGTCATTCTGTCTTGACTCTGCTGATGCAAAGGCCTTCGTCAAGCGTGAATTCCCCAGGGGAACGT
The DNA here is from genome assembly GCA_963574415.1 of Tarsius wallacei. Taxonomy (NCBI): domain Eukaryota; kingdom Metazoa; phylum Chordata; class Mammalia; order Primates; family Tarsiidae; genus Tarsius; species Tarsius wallacei. The sequence goes on along the minus strand of CAUYQG010045023.1, from coordinate 10,552 downwards.
TAGCTGTTTTCTTTTGGAAAAAATAGCATGATAAAGCATGATTTTAGGTTAGACTCAAATTTTCGAGATGCCCCTCCCACGTACAGGTCAAAATGGGTTTGAATTATTCTCCAAAGTACACAGCCAACCAAGTCGTACTCTGTGCAGTGTTCTTCTTACGAGCTTTTCAACCACGTGGATTAAAGAGAAGTGAGTAAGAGCGGAGACGTTCAAGGGAAAGTCATTCAGTTCAGGAACGTGAAGGGAGGAGTCCAAAGAAACCGAAGGCAGTTCTCACCCATTTTCTTCATCTGTGGGCTCCTGATCTTATCTAGGGCAATTCTAATTCTCAAGAAGAGTCGAGTTTAAGTGACTGTTGAGGAAGTCGAGCACGGACGGCCCTTGAGGTCTGTGTGTCTCTGGTGTTTCTCTTGAGGACAGTTGTTGTTCGGCGGAAGGAGGCGGATTGAAAGGAGATGGGACCCTTGGAGGGATACAAGAGGCAGAGGCTCGTAGGGGACATGGTGCTGTCTTTGCTCTCAGTCCCCACGGACTGTGGCGTTTTCCTGTCTCGTGAATATCTGCCGTGAGGTGGAGCAGGGTCTTCAGCTGTGATGTCATCTTCATGAGGGCGAGAGGCACGCACACCAGCACCAAACAGGCAGCCACAGGAAAGAGGGCTCTTTCCCTTTGTGTACAAGCAGGACATCGTTCTGGGGCTCCAAGGAGTGGTGCCTTTCTGTGGCTTCTCCTTCTGAGAGAGTGAGGAGGAGGTGACCGTCTGATTTGGTGGTAAGTCGAGTGTTCAGAGCCTTCGCCCGCCTTTCCGAGGCCCAGTGAGCTGACTTGTGATTTCTGCCCCTCAAGGAGGAGGCAGGACTCAGCCCAGTCGACATATGTTTCTCTCATGCCCATGGTCTCACTAGGAGTCTCCTGGCGGCCAGCCACAGGACACAGTTCACCATGCGTCAAGCATGAGTCTTTTCACAGGTTGGCAGGAGAGCAAGCGAGTGCTGTGTTTCCTGGCCTCAGAAATTCCTCCTAGTACATATTTAAGTTTCCTTGATTTATTCTCCATATGGTCCATGCGGTTAACCACAGTTTTATTTTTTCTTAATAGCAGTAAAGAGAGACACATCATGACCCTTCTCCAGGCTCGTCGCTGCTCAGACCTATAATTTATTAGGAACGTCCTCTGTGGGGAGGAACAGCTCAGCAATTCGGTAAGAGGACACGGAGTGTTCACACACTGTGAGCTGTGCTGCTTAGGACCAGATGACAGTTCTGGTAAGTCGCCGAGGGAAGCGAGACTCTGTCTTCCTTCCTGATCCTCCGAACAGACCCAGGCACGTCCCAGGCGAGGCTAAGAGGGGGCCCGGTCGTCCTCCTCTGCATACCTTCAGTGCATTTGGAGGGCCCAGTGGAAACGGCAGGGACATTAGAGCCAGGTCAGCTCGCATCTGATTTCAGGACTCTGCTGCAGTGGTTCTCAACGAGGGTCTATTCGGTCCCCCAGGAGACATTTGAAGATGTCGGGAGACATCTGTGATGATCATGTCTGAGGAGGTGCTCCTGGGAAGAGGCCAAAGAGCATTAAACACACTACGGTGCCCAGGAGAGCTGTCGCCTCCTTCTCCCCAGCCACAATGAATGATCCAGGTCTGAATGTCAGTACTGCCGAGGTTGAGGAATCTCACCTTCCTGGTTGATACTATTTTCCTCACCTCTTCTAAGATGAGAAATAATTATTCCTCCTATAAGATTGTGATCACGCTTAAAAAAAAAGAGTGCAAGATATCTATACTGGGTGCAAAACCAAGACAATTCCCTCCACCTTCCCTTTGGAGTTCCTGTACCTCCAAGCTCTCTACCTGTCCTTGCCCTCTGCTCCCTGGTAAAAATCTGTCTTCAACTCGACTTAGGATGAGCTATATTGAGTTATTGCAAATCATTCTGTGGTAACAAACAACTCCAAAGTCTCAGGGGTTTATACCAACCAGCGCTGGCTTCTCACTTCTGTAACTGCGAACCAGGATGGATTTCAGTTGCTCCATCAGGCCAGGTTGACAGAGCAGCTCTGTCTGGGACATTGTGATATCAGATGAAAAAAGAGAGGCGCGACGCTACGTGCTGATTTTTAAAACTTCGATATCAATGTGTCTCCTCTTATGTCACTGCTTTATGGCTTGCTCTTTACATCCTGGGGGAGGGAGGGATTCCCTCCCTGGGGCTATGGAGATGACCAAACATATGGCATCTGACCCTGGAGAGATGAGATCCACAGCAGTTTGTTGGTCACATGTACTCACAGTCCAGCGGAGGCTGACAGTGCATGTGATGGAGGGCTGTCTGGGAGTTGCAGGAACAGAGTGGACAAGCATGGGCCGTGGGAGTCAGACGTTGCAGTGTCAAGAGGGTGGGCTGCCCCCTTGTTCACACAGAGGATGTGATTGACTTGTTGGAATAATTTCATAGGTCGGCAAAGAATGGAAACCTGCTTTTCAAGGAAAAGCAGGACTGTCCCTGGCCCCTTTGATAGGGAAGGTTGTTTGGTTAGAGCGCCTTATCTGTGGGAGCAGAGTGGGGAGGGGAGCTTGGGATTAAGCCTTTTGAAGCCCTACTGATTTTCCAGATGTCAAGACAGGACATCGTAGTGGGCTTTAAATTAAGACCCTAAACCCCCATCACTTCTGCTTGCATTTCCTCAGTCCACGTAAATCACATGGAAAATGGAATTCTGTGACAGAAATTAACTTAAAGATCATTTATCGTTTTAAGCCAGTGGTTTCCAAACTTTCATTTCGGCTCATGGACATTTCCTTTCAATGGGATTTTATCTAAACACAATCATTGACAACAGTGATGGTATCAACTAAATGGGATCTATCGGGCTTGAGCAGCATAAGTGTCCGGCATCCCACAGTCTTCCCATCCGCTGACATGAACTGACTGCATGTTTCACAAATGAGAAAACTGAGGCCCAGAGAGAGGGGAAGGACCTGAGTTATCCAGTAGAGTTTAAGTCTTCTGCTGTGAAAGTATATTTTCGAGCCAGTGATAATACATTCCGTGGCGAAATGATGTAGGGAGAGAAAACAACAGGGCCATGGATCTAACATGGCAGAGGAAAGGGCAAAGGGAGAGCCGGGAAGGTGGTAGAAGAGGAAAGGTGGGCATCGTTACGGGGACGGGAGGAAGGCAAGCAGAAAGGCAAGCTCGGGGCAGTAAGGCCAGTCCAAACATGCGTTATGCTGATGACTGTCTGCCGCATCTTTTCGTTTAACCAGAGCCCTGAGCTTCAGGCTTGTGAATCAGTTGCCCACTGGACATCTTTACTTGAAGTCTGATAGGCATCTTAGTCTTCTATGTCTAAGCTGGAACTCTTGACTTCCCACCCTCCCCACTCTGCTTCTGCTTCGTCTTTCTGACCTCGGAAGGTCATACCCAGCATGCAGCTTCTCGAACCAAGTCTATAGGTGTTAGCCATTGACTCTTTTCTTTCCCTTGCTCCCTAGAGCTAATAAGCCAGCAAGGCCTATCGGTCCACCTTCAAAGTTATCTATCCAGAATCTGAGCCCTTCTCACCAGGTCTGCGACCTTCACCCTCTTCTGAAGCCCCGTGGTGGCCTCTTGTCTGGCTCTCTGCTTCCGCTTATAGATCCCATGATCCATTCTGTCACAGCAGCCTGAGCGACCTTAGAGAACATCACGTACATTTGATCATCTTCCTGACTGGAACTCTGGAATAAGTGCTCATCCGTACAGAGAAAGAAGTCCAAAGTCTTTATCAAGACCTCCAGGCCCACTTGGCTAGACCCAGCCCTGCTCTCCTAGCCTACGCCTTATTATCACCCCCAATTCACTTTGCCCATGCCTCTTAAGTCACTCTGACCTTGCTGTCCCCAGAATATTCCAACATAGTGTTGTTGTATAGGCTCATCTCCCAGACTCTGACACTTCTTGTCGCTCGCTCATTCATTCGGCTATTTATTCAGGTTCGAAAAATACAGCAGGCGCTGTCTTCGGCACTGGGATTCTCATCCGAAATGTCTCCTCCCCAGAACGGCCTTCCCTGGAAACTGCCCTCACGCCTGTCGCTTTTTATCCCCTATTCTTGCTTTTTTGAAAAATTGCTACTATTATTGTACTTACATTTGTACATAAAATTACCTCACATATACATTGTTGGACTTATTTGTTTTTCTTCAATGGGATGTAAATTCCTCAACCTTATACTGTATTTTATAATAAGCTCCAGGATAAGAAAGCAATTCGACCTTGAACAATGACCCATCAAGAAATGTAAGAGTTTGGATATTTTAATTATGTTCAAACACACCATTGTTACCAGATGAAAAGTATATGTTTGAGATGTCAGAAGATGACAGTGGTGTTGTGGATTACTAGGGAGTGGGGGGAGAAATTAATTTACTGAGCTCGACAACTTATTACTCGCCATACTCTACTTTCTGTGCAGACACGCACAAGGAATAAACTAATCAAAATCTAGGGAAATATGAAAACATTCAAGTACTTCCTCAACATCCTTGGACCAGAAGCTGGAAAAGCATAGTTTACTGTGTTGGTCCTCAGACCTAGCTGAAATCAGAATCTTTTGAGGGTGATTTTTCACCCATGCTAATTCGTTAGCCCCATTCCTGGAGATTCTGATTCTCTGAGGCTGGAATGAAGCCTGGGAAGCTGAATGTTTTCAAAAAAACCTCCCCAAAGCACTCTGATGGGAAGCCTCATCTGGAAATTGCTGGGTAAATAACTTATCCATCGTATATATTTTTACTAGACGAACAAGTATTTGAACAAACTGGCTAAATAAGTTGCTTTGGGTTTGAGCTTGAGCTTTGTGGATCTGGAACTTGAATTTTTTTCCCATTGCCTTATACTAAGCCTTGAATTTAGCGCTACAAAGGTTCTGTTAGATCTACAAAGGCAAAGTAAAATCCTTGATTCTCCATCTTGTGAGCACCTGCCTTTTTTCAGAATGACTTTAAAAGCGAAAAACCCCAAAGCAACCACTTCGCACAATTGAAACTGCTGAGCTATTTAAGGAGGGAAATGCAGAAAGCTGAGCCCCGCCACAAGCTTCTTCCTCTCCTACCATGGAAAGCCCATCACTTAGGTTCAGTGCGTCCTTGGTCACTACCTTACTTACTCGGATCACCGGTTCATTTGATCACACTCAGTGGTGTGTCAGGAACAATTGCCACGATTAAATGCACCAAATGGATTTAAGCATCCCGTGAGGAAGTGAAATAAGACAAAACTCTCATTGTTGTTTTTTTTAATTGGGAGTTTATTCTCCATTGGGAATGAATACAAATGCACTATACAATTCTCTAGCCTATAGCATGCTAGTTTTGTAGTTCTGGGCTCTTTCAAGTCCCAGTGGCATTTGCTGATTATATTTGCGGGTCCCAAGTGATTCTGAACTCACAGTACCTTTGGGAAGTAAACCAAATGGGCATGTGAGTAGCCAACTGCAGTGTCAGGAAAACGGACTCAATCCATTTCCAATCTTTAAAACTCAAGTTTTCTGAACCGTGGATTGGCACAACAGTTCAAGGATTTAAGTTTTATGGGGCTGGATGAAAACTTTATATTATTGTAAAATGGAAAGAAACAAAGATGTGTCTTAAGTTGCCTAGACATTTTATTTGAAGCAGTATTGTTCCCAAGTCTAAAGCTGCACCTATCAGTCCAGAACATGACCATAATCTAGGTGCAAAGGGGTGGGAGTATAAATGCAATCAGCCCTCCTTGACTATTGAACGGTGTACTAAGCTGTCAGTGATAGTGACTTGCTGAAGGATTTCTACGGGGCCTGCTAGTTAATCTGAAATGCAAATGTCACCACCAGACAGCCTGACTTTCTGTGATTTCATTTCAGTTGGGAAGCAGCGCTAGGAGCTGGAACTCTCCTGCTTCTACATAAAATATGCAAATACTTTAAACACGTTCCTCAGTTCAGAAAGCAGCAAATGAAAACCATCCTTGTGATGCCTCACTCCAGTCTTAGTGATGGACAAGGGGAACTGTTCTTTCCTCCTGTTCCTCCGTTCTGGTTGATAAGCCATCACTCTACTCAAGGAAGCCAGCAGGATTCCTCCCCAGGGAAATAACAGCTTCCCAAAGGAAATTCAACTGGATCTACTGTTGCTTTTGATAGGTTAAAACATGAAGCTCGTTGACATATGACTGCATAGTTAGTAAAAGGTACAGCAGGACAACCGATAGAAAATGTGAATAAGTACATGCGGTCACACAAGATATCCCTTCATAGAATAAACACAAATGAACTGTCAAAAGGAGAGCGTTAGTCGTGCAGGCCAACCTTGTCAAAATAAGGCCATTTAGCCGCTATTTTAATTTGGGGGAACCCGGAGTAAGAAATGGGATAAAACAGGCTACAAATAACTATCATAAATGGTGGGAAATGCCATGAAAAATAGAGGGAAAGTACTGGAGAAGTTCAAAGATAAACTGCTCCCCCACCCCAAACCCCATTGACAGAGACGGAGTTTAAGGTGAACCTTGAGGTACAGATAAGTAAGACTTAGCCATATGGAGTCAAGGGTGGGAAAGGCACTTCAAGCTAAGAGAACGTCATCAAAGGCGAGACACGAAGAAGGCGAAAAGAATGTGTAAAGAAGGGCCAATAGGAACAGTTCCTTTGTATTTGTTCTTGGCCTTAGGAAACATGATCAGAAGAAGTATACAAACGTACTTAGTTTATACTTTGGGGATAGTAAATTGTAGTCAGATTGCTGAGGAATTTGAACAGCAGGTTAATAACTATGGGGCTAAAAGAGAGTCATTGAGGAAAATGTAAAGTGATATAATTAGGACTCATTTCAGGAAGATTCATCTGGCAACAGCATGGCCTGCGATGTAGATGATGTAGATGACAATACAAAGACCTTGCTTAACGTGCCTTAATGTTTTTCAGAGAGCGTAACTGAGATTTCTGCCTCCAACCTTTCTAGAATAAGACACAGAGAAGTTTTTAAATTTAATTTCTCACTATGAAGCCTTGGGCATTTAACCACTAAAACCTCAGCTTTTCCATCTGAAAACAGGAACAGTAATGTCTTCCTCTAAGCTACTTGAAAACTAAAAGGAAATCCTGCCATTCGAGACAACGTGCATGAACCTGGGGGTATTATGAAAAGTGAGCTAAGCTAGGTATTTCAAAAAAACCCCCAAAAACCCAAGTCAAACTTTCGTAAGTTAGAGACCATCTGTATGTGGAACCTAAAAAATCCAGACTCATAAAAGCAGAGCGTAGAATGATGGTTTTCAGGGTCTAGGATTGGAGAGTTTGGGAAGTTGTTGATCAAAGGATATAAAATTGCAGTTCAACGGGAGAAACAGTTCAAGAGATCTACTGTACGCATGTGATGATAGTTAATACCAATGGATTGTAGCCCTGAAAATTGCTAGGAGACTGGATTTTAAGTGGTCTCGCCACAAAAATAGAAGTATGTGTGATAATGCATATGTCAATTAGCTTCATATAGTCATTTCACAATGTATACATATCTCACAACATGCTGTTGTACGCTGTAAATGCATACAATTTTCGTCCATTTAAAAAATTAATTAATTAGTTAAAACCCTTGGGAGGAGAGATATTGCACCCTCAAAATAATATTAATAACACTTGAATCATTAAGGTAGAACTTGGAAGAAAGTTTGGTAAAAAATATCCCTTGTCACTGCACTCCAGCTTGGGCGAGGGAGTGAGACTCCAACTAAAAAAAAAAAAAAATTCCCTGTATTACAACTTTTCCATAATAACATAATTTTTCCTGGAGACAATCGTCTGCAGAAAAAAGAAATAAATAAAGACGAGCAACCACAGCAAAACCTCCCAATGAAAACCAAGTCAAAATAAACAAACTAAAAACAAAACATCACATTAAGTCTGGTCGTAGGTTATCCCTCTTTTATCTAGTAAGCTCTGGCAAATCCCTTCTTCAGAGGTTTATTTCTTCAGTTAAAAGCAAGTAAGCAAACCAACAAAAATAGAAGTACAGCCTACCCTAATTTTAATCTTTTTAACTTGTCGAATTGAATAACGATCAGAGGCTTTCTAAAATAAAACAATCTTTATTTTGGAACAGAGCAATGCAATGCAAATATGGGTGTCTTAGGAAATTATGTGCATATTCAGGCAGGTAAAGGAAGGCAAAGGTTTTTCAAGAAAAGGGGAGGATTACAAAGTTGTTTTGAGATAATTTTCCTTGGATACAAGGTTCAATAACAAGGGTGACTCCCGGCCAAGGCTGGACAGTTGTTGGGCAGATTTCCTCACGGAGTATTTTTTTTGTGTAAGTTTGTGATGATCTTTGTACACGGTTGTGGTGGTTTTTTTACAAAGTCTTTTGTGATAATTTTTTGTTATCAGGCATTTATGTCTGAGAACCCTCTATTTATAACCTTCCTTGTCTCTATTTGCCAGGGTTTTTCTTCTTCTTTTTTTTAATGTGTGTTTTGTTTTGTTTTAACACAAGTGACTCCATTTTGATTCTGGCAACTTTCATAATCTGTTAAGTGTCCATGAATTTCAGCCAAATGTAAGGCAGTGAAGGCTATTAATTTAACTGTTGGCACCAGGATTACTCTTGGAGAAGAAATTGTCTTTATTTAAGAGAACATTTGGAGACAAGCAGCCCAGGAGTCCAAGGTGGGATCCAAGGCCCCAAAGGGACAGCAAAACTACTGCGTATTAAAAAGTAAAATAACAGGAGAGGAATAAAGGGAAAAGGGACAGAAGCAAAGCGGACCTAAAAAAGTGAGGGGAGTTTCTGTGGGTTTGCCAGGACTGCCTTTACAAAGTGCCACAACCCGGGTGGCTTAAACAACAGAAATAGTCTCACAGCTCTGGAGGCTAGCAGTCTAAACATCAAAGTGTTGGCAAGGATGGCTCCTTCTCAGGGCTATCCGAGAGAGACAGAGGGAGAATCTGGTCCAAGCCTCTTGTAGCTTCTGGTGGTTTGCTGGAATCTTTGGCTGTCATTGGCTTCTGCTGTGTCACCCTGATCTCTGCTGTCATTTACCACGGTATCCTCTGTGTCTGCATGTGTCCAAATTTCCCCTATTTATGAGGACTCCAGTCAAAATGGATCAGAGTCCCACCCTACGGTAGTATGACCTCATCTTAAGTAATGATGTCTACAACAACACGATTTCCAAATTAGGTCACATTCTGGGGAATTTAACGTTTGAACTTTCTGGGGACACAGTTCAGCCAATAAGAGGCAAAGCTGTGGAAACGCCGGGGGATTTTTAAGATAAAAGTCACTGACACTGAATTTGGGGCAGGTTTTGTGGAACACCACACAAATACCTAAAGCACCTGCTTAGTGATGATTAGAGAAGAGATGTGAGTTCTAACTCTGGTCAGCATCTGGACATAAATAATTTAGGAGAAGCAGTGTCTGGAAGCCGGAGGCAACCGTGAGAACAGAAGCTCCCCAGGCACTGGATGTGAGGGTCTCAAGGAACATAAGGACCCTCCCAAGGTTTGGGACAGAAAGGTTAAACCTTCACAGATGCCTGCTGATATCTATAGTATGTAAGTTTAAGTTATGCATATTTCTCTCGACTATACATTCAAAAATCTCATAATTAACATTTAGGCATTTCAGGCTTAAAAAAGACCACCACAAATATCTAGGCTAGAGTTCTCCAAAATGTGTCCTGAAGTCACCCTTCAAACTCCTCTGCCAGGTGAGGGGGCCTCATGCTCCGTCTTCCACTCGGGCTGGGGCAATGCCTACTAAAGACTTGAAGATGTAACTTTGTTCTACTGTTTTTTCTAAGCTTACGAGGGGGATCCCCCTCAAAACCTGGAATTATCTTTTGGAGGGCGGGTCCCTTGTCATACATTTGGAATTTGTTTCTCCAGATCAAATGGTCAACCAGAGCTTTTATCTGGAAGTTTTGAAAAAGTTACGTTCCGATTTGTGGAAGAAATGTCCCAAGTTGTGGCAACGAGGTGACTGGTTCTTCCACCATAACAACGCTCCTGCCCACACTGCACTGAGCGCTCCGCAGTTTTTGACCAAAAATGGCCTGGCCCCTATGCCCCACTCTCCCTATTCACCTAATCTCTCCTCAAGTGACTTTTTGTTTGTTTCCTCAGATGAAAACATTTTGCCCTTGTAAGAGGTGAAACAATGAAACAACAACAACAAAAATGGCGGGAACACTAAAAGACATCACAATTGGGGCAGCCCCTTCAGGTCCCCTCCTGCTGTGGGAGCTTTTCTGTCCTCTCAATCAATCCTGCTTTCTCAAAAAAAAAAAAAAGACATCACAATTAACTGTTTTGAGCAGTGGAAAAAGCATCTCGATAGGTGTATTGCATCAAACGGAGAATACTTTGAAGGTGACTGAAGTTTAAGCACAGTTTTTTTATAAATAAATTGTTTTTCTGAGGTCCCCCCTTATATTTGACCATGAAACTCACCATGAAACTCACTTCTACTAATAATACCTGTAGTGTCCCAGGGATCTAGTGTTGCTCAAAATACACTTTGTAGATCACCAG
>CAUYQG010045021.1:0-48185 GCA_963574415.1 Tarsius wallacei | reverse complement strand
ATGGGCACTTGGGGTTTTGATCTAGGAATTGGTTGCCAGTTCCAATTTCCATGAATGTCTCTTGCATTTTCTAAGGTTCCTATAGTTTGAGGTTTTATGTTTAGGTCTCTGATCCATTTAGAGTTGATTTTTGTGTATGGGTATAGGTAGGGGTCCTGTTTCAATCTTCTGCATGTGGTCAGCCAGTTTTCCCAGCACCATTTACTGAATAGGTTCTCTTCTCCCCAGTGGTTGCTGGTGGAGGCTTTGTCAAAGATGAGTTCAACCAAAGTTTTTATCTGGAAGTTTTGAGAAACTTGTGTCATGATTTGTGGAAGAAACTTCCAGAGTTGTGGCAAACAGTTGACTGGTTTTTACACCATGACAATTCACCTGCCCATACTACACTGAGTATTCAGCAGTTTTTGAGAAAAAATGGCATGACTCCTGTGTCTTACCTTCCCTACTTACCAGATCCAGCCTTTTTTTGGTTTCCCCAGATTAAAAAAAAGTCCTCAGAGGGAAAGTTTTGCTGATGTGGAAGAGGTGAAACAAAAAATGACAGAAGCACTAAAAGGCATCAAAATTGATGAATTCAAAAACTGTCTTAAGCAGTGGAAAAAGTATCTCAATAGTGTACTGCATCAAATGAAGAGTACTTTGAAGGAGACTGAAGTTTATACGTATAAGAATAAATACACGTTTTTAAATAAATAAATTATGGATTTTTGGGAGTCCCCTCCTCATATAATTATACTATTATTATGTGCTACAGATTTTAGGCAGAAAGCACTCTGAGTGCTAAGGAAAGCTGTTTTATAAAGCTTATCAGGAAGTTATAAAATTCCAGATTAACATTAATTTGTAGACATTAGCAAATTTTCAAATTTATTGGGAGATTCATGACCAGAAATAATGAAGACTATTTGGAAGAAGAACAAGGTGGGAAGATGTACTTTATTAAGACTATAATAATTAAGATTGTGACTTTAGCATAATTATACATCAATAGGTGAATGGGACAGATAGAGAGTTCAGAAACACAACCAAACATATGTAGATACCTTGACTTATCAGAGTGGCATTGAAGAGAATTAGGGAAAGATGGACTTTTTAATAAATGATACTAAGTCTATTGATAGTCATATAAAAAAACCTGATAACTACCTCATGGCATATAAATTTATCAGTCCTAATGAATTGCAAATCTAAATGTGACATATAAAACATACAACTTTTAGAAGGTAATAAGGAAAAAAAATCTTTATAATGTTTAGAAAGGAATTAGTTTGCAAACAGAACAACAACAAAAAAAAACCATACTAACAAAAGGGAAGAAAATTTGATAAATTAGACTATATAGAATTAAAAAGTTCTGTTTATCAAAAAACAATTAGAAGAGTTAAGTGGCAAGACCCTAGAATGGGAGAAAATTTTGCAGTATATATGCCTAACCAATTATCTATATTGAGAGTATACAAAGGATTTCTGCTAATTAAGTGAGGCAATCCAATACAAAAAAAAGCAAGAAATTTGAACAGGTACTTCACAGAACAGTATATTCAAATAGCCAATACACATGCTCAATTACAGTGCAGGGCCCAAGGCCGCCAAGATACTTACTCTAAGAGATAGTCCTACTTAGAACTGCCTAGAACAGGGCTGCCTAACTTGAATGAAAGAGAAACTGTATTTCATCTTGTGAAAGTTGTTCTAATTTCGAGTCTCTGTTGCTACTGCAGCTTAAAATAACTTAAAAACCAAATAGCAAAATCTGGCAAGTTTACTATATATAAAACTATTATAGAAAACTGAATTGCCTTTCCATGCTCAAGCAACATACAAAAGACATAACTTACAAAAAAAAATCAGAGCTACACAAATTGCTCTGTAAACTCAAAGCAAATTCAATAACCAATAGGGTTATTTTAAAAAATTAATGAACTATTCTGAAATGACAACGAAAGAACAAAAGGCCAAAAGTGGCTGACTCACCTAAAAAACAAGGTGAGAGGATTCAATTTAAATATATCAAAAGATATTATAAGGCAATAGCAATTTAACAAAGTAACATTACTACAAGAAAGAATAAATAGCTCAGTGAAAGAAATGGAAGTGTTAGAAAGTGACCCATTTAGGTCTAGAAAACTGTTACACAATGACCAAGAACTATAGAACAGTGGAAAGTGGAGGAACTCTTCAATAAACTGTGCTGGGATTATTGGTTACCCACATGGAACAACGTTTTATTTCATACTATACTAAAAACTTATTCCAGATGTTTTACATATTATTGATGTAAAAACACTAAAATTTTTAGAAGGGAATATAAGAGTAATTTTATGATCTCATGAAGGGAAATATTTCTTTTTTATTTGGAAATATAGTTTGTTTAAAAACTAAATTAGAGAGAGAAAGGGAGAGAGAGAGAGAGAGAGAGAGAGAGGAGGGAGAAAGGAGATTCACCTCCCCAAGGTAGGGGAGGGGGCCAAGACTAGGAATATGGTGACCATGGCTCAGGAAACAACATAGTCAGACCATGATTTAGCAAAGCAATGACCGGAAAATGTTTCTTAAACAAGACACAGAGAGAAAAAACCATCAAGGAAAAAAAAAAATCAATAACTTACCTCTTTAAATTAAGAACACCTGCTCATCAAAGGATATCATTAAGAAGTGACAAGACACCACAGTCTGTGAAAACAGTATAAAGCCAACAAAAGATTTGGTCTTGGAGAAGATAATCACCCATATCTTAATAAGAGAAAAACAAATCCAATAGAAAATGTGGGCAAAAAAACAAATTATATTTATCTTACCAGAAGAAACACAAAAGACCATAAAAATAGAAATATATGTGCCTAGCCTAATTGATAATATAAAATGTGAAATTAAGGCCACTGTAAAGAAAGATTTTCTATCCACTAGATTGGCATACACTGAAATATTGGACAATATTAAGTGTTTGTTAAGACATCACTTATATGCAACTGATTGAAGTATAAGATTGAAGCACAAATTGGCACAACCATTTTGGAAAGCAATTTGGTTTTGTCTTGTAAAATTGAGTATCAACGTATGTCTTGGGAACTGAGCTCCTATGAAATACTTTCAGAACACTTGCACATGTTCACTGCTTATAGCACCATTAATTGTAGCAGTAATAAATGGGAAACAACACAAATCACTACTTTGAGATTGGATAAAATGAGGTAGAATGGAATAATTTATAGCAGTGAAGAGTAGTGAACCAAAGTTACCAAGGGGTCAACATGAATTCATTTCAAAAACATGATGTTGGGCAAAAATAAAAAAGGAAAAGAAAATTATAGAAGTGATGAGGTGAATATAAAAGGGAAGCACACTCAGGACTTCAGAAGTTTGGTGTTGCTTGATTTCTTAAGCTTAGTAGTAGGTAGTTCGTGTTCATTTTATTATTGTTTATACCAATACATGTATAAATTATATATTGTACACATTTGTATTGTCTTATACATAAAATTTAACAAAAGAAGTCATCAGTAGTTCCAGGTCTGAGATGTGTAGTTAGGTAAAAGGTTAAACAGGGTCACTTGCCTTCACCTCATTTCATCCTCAATTTCTTCTGCAATTTGTTTATTATAACATGATATGAAGAACACCCAATGTGTGATATTCCCTTATGTTGATCTAATGATATTTATGTTGCAAGAACATATAAAAGGCACCTTCTCAGATGTTGTAGATCAAGATTTGCCCTTGGCAAAAAGGTTGAAGATGATGAATGGGCTGGGGCCACCATTCATTGCTCCTCCCACTTAACCAACAGATAATGTAAATCACTCATAGAAATTAATTCAAATCTCTCAGAAGGTGTTTTAGTCAGCTTGGGCTGCTATAACAAAATACTGTAGACAGAGTGGCTTAAGCATCGGACTTTTATATCTCACAGTTCTGGAGGCTAGAAAGTATGAGATTAAGTTGCCAGCAGATCTGGTTTTGGTGAGGGCTCTCTTTCAGGTTTACTAACAGCCATCTTATCGGATGATGAAGAGGGAAACTGTTTCTCTTCCTCTTTTTATCAGGACACTAATTCCATCATTGGGGCTTCACCCTTATAACCTCATCTAAATCTTACTGCCTTCCAAAGTTCCCACCTCCAAATACCATCACATCGAGGATGAAGACTTCAATATATGCATTTTGGGAGGACAAAAATATTCAGTCCATAACAGAGGAATTGGACGTAGTCACAAGTTCTTTCTCTAAATACTGCTCTAGGTAGCCACTAACCAACTACCCAAAGATAACTCTCAAGCTGAAACCCTTTTGCATTCATTATACTTGTCACACAGTCTAAGGCTAATTGCTATACTGGATCACATACATGTGAAGAGAGTAGTTTTGTTTTAATTATTCTATGTTCAGAACCAGAACAAATGAAGAAGTTACAAAAAGGCAAAATCTTGGGGAAAAAATGCAAACAAATCTTTCATTGTTTACATTTTCTGACATAAAATTTATGTATGGTGAAATGTACAAATATTAAGGAGCTACTTTGATGTGTTTTGATAAATACATAAATGCATGTTGTAGATCAAGATTTGATCAAGTCTCTCACAGTCTATCAAGTTACAGACTATAGACTTTTCCATCATGAGAGCTCCTTTGTGACACTTCCCAGTTAATTTCCCCACTTTCTGATTTTTTTTCCCTACCACAGAAAGTATAGTTTTATCTGTAGAACTTTCTAGATAGAATCATATAGTACGTTCAGTAGTAGCCTCTTGTCTCCAGTTTTGCACTCTATGGGTTCAGTTATCCATGGTCCACTGTGGTCCAAAATTATTAAATGGAAAATTCCAGAAATCAACAATTCATAAGTTTTACATTGCAGACAATTCTGAGTAGCACGAAGAGATCTTGTTAATCCTCCTTTTGTCCAGCTGTATGTGCTCCCCACCCAAGAGTTGCTTAGTAGCCTGTTATGTGATCAGATCGTAGGGTGCGGTATGGCAGTGCTTGTGTTCAAGTCACCCTTATTTGACTTAACAATGGCTTCAAAGTCTGAGACTAGTGATGCTGGCAATTCTGATTTGCCAAAGAAAAGCTCCCTTTAAGAAAAAAGGTGGAAGTTCTGGACTTCATAAAGAAAGAAAGAAAAATTGTATTTCAAAGTTGCTAAGACCTACAGTAAGAATGAATCTTCTATCTGTGAAGTTGTGAAGAAGAAAAAAAAATGTGTGCTAGCTTTGCTGTTGCACTTCAAATTACAAAGTTACAGCCATGGTGTGTGTAAGTGCACAGTTAAGAGGAGAAAGGATTAAAATTGAGAGTGGAAGACATGAAGAGAAATGTGTTTCTGTTGATGGCAATCAGGTTTGCTGCTACCGGATGTTTTGGTCTTGGATTATTTTACCCCCCTGAGAATAAGTGGGTACAGTTGTGTCTGGTTTCTTTCACTCAGGTTACAGAGTAGGAGATTTCTCAATACGGTTATGTATTAGAAGTAAACCCCTTTTGTTTGCAGAGTAATATTTATTTGTATGAATATACCTCAGATTATTTGTTCTGTTGATAAACATTTGAGTTGTTTCCAGTTTAGGGCTTTTATAAATAAAGCTGTTTGACATTCATGTACTAGTTTATTTTGTGGACGCATATTTTCATTCTCTTGGGTAAATGTCTAGAAGTAAGATGGCTAGGTTATGGGTAGATTTGTGTTTTATCTTATGGGAAACCTACAAAACACTTTTCTAAGTTTGTTGTTTTATTTCACACTCTGTGCACCAATGTGTGAAAATTCTTATGCTTCACATTCTCATTTGTCACTATTTCTAATGCTACCCATTTAAATTGATGTACAATGGTAGCTCATAGCTCAATTTAATGCTTAATAGCTCATTTGACATGCATTTTTATTTTATTTGATTTCACTTTTTTATTTCAATAGTTTTAGGAGGTTCGAATAATTTTTGGTTACATGGCAGCATTGTATAGTGGAGAAGAAGCCTGGACTTTAAATATACACACCACGCCTACCCGTGCACATTGTAACTGATAGATGATTTTCGTCCATCCACCCCTTCCCCTGCTCTCCCTTCCGAGTCTCCAGTATACCATTCTCTATTCCTTTAGCTCCTACTTATAAGTGAGAACATGCAGTATTTGGTTTCTGTTCCTGAGTTAGTTCACAATTCAAGTTGCTGCAAGAGACATTATTTAATTCTTTTTGATGACTAAATAATATTCCATAGTGTGTGTGTGTGTGTGTGTGTGTGTGTGTGTGTGTGTGTGTGTGTGTATACATATATATACACCACATTTTTATTATTCACTGATTGGTTGATGGGCATTTAGATTAATTCCCTGTCCTTGCAATTGTGAATTGTGCTGCGATGAGCATGTGGGTGCAGGTGTCTTTTTAAATATAACAACCTCTGTTTCTTCGGGTAGATACCAATTAGTGGGAATTCTGGATAAATGGTAGATCTACTTTTAGCTCTTTGAGAAATCTTCATACTGATTTCCATAGAGGTTGTATTAAGTTGCATTCCCACCCACAGAGTATAAGTGTTCCCTTCTCATTTGTGTATTTTTTTCTTTAATTATGACCATTCTGACTTGTGTAAGGTGGTATCTCATTGTGGTTTTAATTTGCATATCCCTGATGATGGGTGATGAGCATTTTTTTCATATGTTTCTTGGCCATTTGTATATCTTCTTATGAAGGATGTCTGCTTATGTCATTTGCTCACTTTTTAATGGGGTCATTTGTTTTTTCTTGCTGAATTATTTTTAGTTCTTTATAGATTCTGGATATTAGTCCTTTGTTAGATGTATAGTTGTGAATATCTCCCCTCATTCTTTAGGTCACCTGTTAGCTCTGTTGATTATTTCTTTGGCTGTGCAGAAGCTTTTTAGTTTAATTAAGTCCCACTTATTTATTTTTGTTTTTTCTGCATTTGCTTTAGGGGGTTCCAGCCATACATTCTTTGCTTATGCCAATATCCAGAAGAGTTTTTCCTAGGTTTTCTTCTAGGATTTTTATGATTTCAGGTCGGACATTTAAGTCTTTAACCCATCTTGAGTTAATTTTTTGTGTAAGGGAAGAGATAAGGATAAAGTTTCATTTTTCTGCATGTAGCTTTCTAATTTTTTCAGCACCATTAGTTGCATAGGGGTGTCCTTTTCCCAGTGTATGGTTTTGTCTGCTTTGTCAAAGAGCACTTGGTTTTAGGTATCTGGGTTTATTTCTGGATTCTCTGTTCTGTTCCCTTGATTCATGTGTCTCCTCTTGAACCAGTACTATACTGTTTTGGCTACTACAGCCTTGTAGCACAAATTGAAGTCGTGTAAAATGGTGCCTCCAGCTTTGTTCTTCTTGCTTAGGATTGTTTTGGGTTATTTTGGCTCTTTTTTGGTTCCATATGAATTTTAGGGTTGTTTTTTTCTAATTCTGTGAAAAATGGTGCTGGAGTTTGATAACGATTGAATTGAATGTGTAGATTATTTTGAGTAATATGGTCATTTTAACAGTGTTGATTCTTCCAATCCATGAGCATGGGATGTTTTCCCATTTGTGGCTTCTACAATTTCTTTTATTAGTATTTTGTAGTTCTCTTTTTAGAGTTCTTTCACCTCCTTGGAAAAATATATTTCTAGATATTTTAGCATTTTGGCTTCTGTTGTAAATGGAATTGAGTTCTTGATCTGATTATTAGCTTGGTTGCTATTGTTATATAGCAGTGCTACCGATTTTGCATCCTGAAACTTTATCGAATTCATTTATCAAGTTCAGGAGTCTTTTGGAGGAGTCTTTAGGATTCTCTGGCTATAGGATAATATCACTGACATACAGAGACAGTTTAATTTCTTCTTTTCCAATTTGGATACAATCTCTTGCCTTACTGCTCTGGCTAGGACTTCCAGTACTATGTTAAATAGGACTAGTGAAAGTGTGCATTCTTGCCCTGTTCCAGCTCTGTGGGGGAATACATTAAACTTTTCTCCATTTATGATAACATTGACTGTGGGTTTGTTATATTTGGCCTTTCTTATTTTTAGAAAAGTTTCCTCTGTATCTATTGTCTTCTATTATTCCATTTGAGGAAAAAAAAGAAAAGAAAAAACCTATGTCAAGGTCTTAAAATCTCAAATATCTTCTTTTAGAAGCTTCATAGTTCTGTTTTAGTCTTTTATACATCTGGATTAATTTTTGTGTGTGTTGTGAGGTAGATCAAGATTCATTTTACCTCATATGTTTAGCCAGTAAAAAAGATTATCCTTTTTCCATTGATATTTTGTTGAAAATCAATTGGCCTTGTAACTATGAGTCTACTTCTGAACTCCCTATTTTATTTCATTGATCTTTTAATCTATCTTTATGCCAAAATCACTACTTCTTTAATATTATAGCTTTGTAGTAAGTCTTGAAGTCACATAGTATTCGATTTTCAACTTTGTTCTTTTTGGGGAAAAAAATGTTATTCTAAGTCCTTTGTACTCTCATTTAAATTTTGAATTAGGCTGCAAATTTCTATTTTAAAAGGTTGCCAGAATTTTGATATGAGTGGCCATGACCATGCAGATAAGTTTGGGGAAAATTAACATCTAGTATTGAGTTTTCCAATCTATGAACATAATTTCTCTCTCCATTTATTTAGGTCTTCTCTAGCTTCTCTCAGCAGTGTTTTGTAGTTTTTTTCAGTGTACAGGTTTTCCACAGTTTTTATTAAATTTATTTTTAAGTATTTTACTTTTTTTCTTTATTTTATTTAAAAATATGGGGCACAAGTCAGGATTAGGTATACAAGTGGTCTACACACAGGTGAAGTTTGGGCCTCCCACTGGTCCTCACTTTGCCTGGTTTAGGATCAGGTACTCTTAGTGATGTTATGTGCTCCTTGCTCCCTCCCTCTCTGGCAGTGTCCTGCTACTGCTGATCCTTTTCTTGTAGTATTATTATAAGTGTCCAGGACCCACTTATGAGTGAGAACATGTAGTATTCAGTTCTTTGTTTCTGTGACAGATCACTGAGTATGATAGACTCTAAATCCATCCAAGTTGCTATGACATCCATAATTTTGTCCTTCTTTGTGGCTGCATAATACTCCATCATGGATAACTGGAGAAACTCAAATCA
The DNA here is from genome assembly GCA_963574415.1 of Tarsius wallacei. Taxonomy (NCBI): domain Eukaryota; kingdom Metazoa; phylum Chordata; class Mammalia; order Primates; family Tarsiidae; genus Tarsius; species Tarsius wallacei. The sequence continues at coordinate 39,082 of CAUYQG010045021.1, read as the reverse complement.
TTCTACAAAAAGGATACCTGCACACGCACGTTTATTGCAGCACTGTTTCACAATAGCACAGACATGGGACCAACAGTGCTGCCCATTGAAAGTGGATTGGATTTTAAAAATGTGGTGCATATACATGATGGAATATTATGAAGCCACAAAGAAGGACACAGTTATGGACTTCACAGCAATTTGGATGCATTTTATGTTTTAAAAAAATGCTCTTATAAACAGAATAGCTTTACAAATTCATGTTTTCCAATTGTGTGCTTTTAGAATAGAGAAATGCAATTGATTACTTTATTGCCCTTGTATTTTGTGACCTTGTTAAATTTAATTATGAGTAAAGGTGTAGATGTTTTGTAGATTTCTTGGGATTTTTTAATGTAGATAATTATTGTCAATAAACATAGACGGTTTCTAAGTTTTTTGTTGTTGTTGTTTTTTGTTTTGTTTTTGCTTTATTACATTGACTAGAATCTCCAATATAAGGTTAAAAAGAAGTAGTGAGAGTAGGAAGCCTTCCTTTCCTTTTTCCCAATGTTAATCATTCATTATTTTGCCACTATTATGTTAGTGTTAGGTTTTCTGTAAAGATCCTTTGTCAAATTGAGAAAGTTTCTGTCTTTTTGAAGTACTCCCCTTGGGAAGCTATGCACTGACACCAGTGCCTAGCCCACCCTTCAAAGTAATTTTGGAACTCTTTTTCTGGATGGTCATCAAAGTTGCTGTTGTTATTTGTTGAGGTCTGACAATTATGTTTGTGAACTTGCCACTGTGGCTTACGTTGGCAGCACTGTACAAATAACTGTACTGGAATACCCTCCCTACTCACCTGATTTGACATTCAGTGACTTTTTTCTTTACCTGAAGATAAAGGAAACACTGAAAGAAAGACATTTGATGACATTCAGACATCAAGGACAATACAACAATGGCCCTGATGACCATTCCAGAAAAAGAGTTCCAAAATTGCTTTGATGACCTCAAACGCTGAGCTTCTGAAGCTAAGATTGTGACTTTCTGCTTGATTTCTAGCTTCACCATGGCATATGAACAGTAGAAGACTTAAGTGAAAACCATATAAATGTAAATTTTGCTTTGTGTGGTTCCTTGCTTTGTTTCCAATTCCCTTCCATCACATCTGTCTGCTTTTGATTATTCTCCAGTGCTTTCAAGTAATATTTTTAATGTTCATGTATTTCCAGAGTTTATGTTACTATTTGGGAGAATTTTGTCCAATATAAACTTTTCCCCTACTACTTGAAAGTCAAATCAATTTGTATCTCAAGATTTTTTAAACTCCTAAAGCCAAACTATCATTAGTTTCCTGCATGAAATAGTGATTTAACAATTTGGAATAGTCAAGCAAAGACTATATTAGAAGTTAATTTATTAATAATAGTTATCATCACATATAATATATAGCACAGGGTACTAATAACAATCAGTTTTGGATTAGTTGAAAACTGGATTGGAACTATTGTATTTATTTCTTCAAATTGTGTCTGAATATTTTATTCTTGTAATAAGCTAAATATAATATTTTAGGTACTTGTCAGATAATTTCATCTCAACTTGCTGCTACTAATACTTATTAAAAGTTTTACTAAGAAAAGTTGTATTTATGTGTTATTTTTAAAAGAATATACAGTCCACACAAAGCTTCACAGTTATCCTGAAGACAATCCAGAGGCAGTATGGTTTTGTGTTTACAAGTAGAGACTCTGAGTTTATGTTACATTACTGGGGTTTGACTCTGAACTCTGCTACTTGTTTCTGATATAATCTTGGGGAAAATGCTCAAGTTTTCCATACCTCAGTTGTCTAATCTAGAAAATGAGGATAAGAATAATAATTCTCATGGCATTATGCTCATTCAATTGTATAATGCATAAATGCTGAGAAAGTTTCTAACATATAAGGGATATTAAAAATACTAGCGATTATAACCAGAGACTTAAATTTTTGAATTCAAATATGTTCTTATTTCATAGATCTGCTTTTCATTATGCTACCACTATGCAGAAAGGGTCACAAAATCTCATAAACTTATTAGTATGAACAGATAATTTTATAGATTAGGATACAGATGCTGAGAGAGTTTTGTAATTGGTTCAAAGTCATTTTATAATACTCACACCCAGATCTGTATGATTTCAAGCTCTGCTGTGAACTGTTACACCATGTTATATTTGACCTGACCAGCCTCAAGCATAACAGAGCACATATTGGCTTGCTATACATTTACAAATAATCTTTATGCTTTATTTTGTAGTTCACATTTATTTCCCAGTGACTTTGGGGCTGTTGTTTAACTCTTCTGTTCAGGGTTCAAACACACATTTAACGAGATTTCAGTGAACTAATATCAGTACAAATTCACTTTAATAGATAGAAAATAAAACCATTACTAATGTTGTCACTGTCATTCTTTGCCCCTGCTAATTAACAACGGCGATAGTAACTATACTAACAGCATGATATGACTGGAAAGCCACTGAGAGGACAATTAATTTTCCCACTTGCATCCAGATAGTATTCAACTAACTTCTTCCTGTCAGATAGGACCTCTGCCGATATAAACATCTGCAACATCGGATGACCCACTGTCCTGGTTGGCCCAGGAGTTTCCCAGGATGGGATTCTCATTGCTAAATCTGAGAAGGTCCTGGGAACTGGAACAAGTTGGTCACACTATAAATGAGCCCTAACCTTTCCTGCTTGATTTTTTCCTTCTGTCTTTGCTCTAAATTGGGTGGAAGCCGAGGCAGCTGGTTACCATTGAAAAAAATAATAATAACCCTTTGCATATCTGAGGACTGGTATCAAGGCATTCTTTTCACTTTTTTTCCCCCGTAGGCCAACTAGGCCTTGACTAAGGATTCCCTTCACCGTGTACTGTACTCGAGGCTCTGAGGGGACACAAAAAGAGATGCAAAAGCCCTGCCTGCTTCCAGTTGCTTCCAGTTCCTTTCACCTTTGCCCATAGGCCTTGTTTTCCAACCCTTTAATTATCTATATGGATTCATTTTGAACATTGTGCAAATTCACCATGTCCCTTGTAATTTGTGAAAACCAGAAATGTGCACAATACTTAACTGTTGGGTGACTACACCATGCTACATAAAGTAAGTACCCACAGGAGCTGTGAGGACCCTACTATCACTTTTATATGCATTTGTTATGTCTGCTTTGCAACCATTTAAAGCCATCCTCACACATAGCAGATGCCAGCTTGCTTTGAAGGCCTGTATGACACTTGCAGTAGAGCTCATCACTACCAAGAGCTCATCACTTCCTTTCGTCTCAAGGAGCAGGAATAGTTCATAAACTGCTCTGCTTTGTACTAATATCTGTGGTTTGAAATGTGAAAATTATACTTGGTCTGGTGTTTACAAATAATTTTCACACCAAAAATGAACTGCATGTATTTCATAAATCTAACCATCCCCTCTCCAATTTGCCATCTGCCTTTTATTAAATTGCATTTGGACCACTTTCTCTAGAAAAAAAATTCTACCCTTGCCAATTGCCCTCTCACATATATTAGTTTAGGAATTCAAACCCACGTTATAGTGACCGTGTTCCTTGATTTGAATCTTTTCATCATTTAAACATAGGAAATACTTCCTTGTAACAGGTGTTTAGAAATATCTAGGAAACTCCAAAAACTTACAAAGAAACGAGTTTCTAGCGTAGGCCCTGGAAATACTTAACCATTTAGCATTTTGTTTTTGAAATACAGTATCATTTATGGTCTAGACACCACAGACAGCTGTTCAAATTCAACTCAAATGGGTTCTGTTTCTGCTATATTTATTTAGCATGTCTCACTAAATCTCTGAGTAATCTTGGCTTGAGTCCTTAAACAGGGATTAGAAAATACCAATTGTTGATTTTCTTTTATTTTATGTTACATACTAATGAGAAAATTTCTGTCAAAGTTCGGCTATTAGCAAAAAAAACCAGTTGTTTTTAAATTTTATTTGCTTTTTTAAAAATGGCAGTGAATCAACCTTGCCAAAAATTTAGGGAAAATTAATTAAAAGTGAATGTAAATGGAAGTTTATCTTGAAATATAATCTCCTTTAAAAATAAAAGTTTGGATTTCCTCCTCTGTTGACCATATTGTATGTTGCCACATTGGAAACCATAGCTTTCATGTGTGAGAAAACTGGGCCATTTGAACTATAAAAATTTATTTTAAAAATATATTTTCTGTTCTGCTCATGGATACGTATTTGTGTAAATTTAGTTAGACCTGGCAATATCTTTAAAGTCTAGACACTTTCTCTTAACTATGGGTTGCTAGCTAACTTATCAAAAGAATAGTAAAAATTTGGATATGTTACTTCAGCATATAACCATAAAAACACATTTCTGAGAATAATTTTTAATTAATTTACATTTGCTTCTAAAGCATTAGTAACTGTAAATTGTACATGTGTTATAATAAGGTTATTTCATATATTTGGATAAAGGTTTGTAATTGCCACTTTTTCCCTTGGCTATAAAAGAGAAGCAAGAGAATCAGGCCGTGGTTTTGCAATGCCAGCACATACTTTTGTTTTGTTTTGAAATAGCTGTTTTTACCTGAAATTGGGCAAGCATAGCCAATTTCTGTGTCCCATGCCTTGAGGGGGGAAATTCCCTATCTCTGATGTCATTAGATTTTCCTTTGTGGTTTTTACTCCTTATTGCAGGGGGAAGCAAGTAATTAATTCTGACTAGAATGATTAGTTCCACACATCTGCAATAATGCTCTCATTATTATTTTGAACTAAGGCATAACTTACATACTGTGAAATTCAGCCTTTTCATTGTACAGTTCTGTGACAAAAGCATATAATCATGAAACAACCACCACAATCAAGATATAGAACAGTTTTCCTACCCTTTTGTTTATTTCTAATGTGTGCATGACAAGTCCAGTGCTTTAAACAGACACATTAGGGCTGACTGGTTCAGGTACAAAGAAACCCCAAGGATTACTGTATCTATTTTTCTTATTATACGAATCTTGTGGTTATACGAGTGATGATGAGGGTTACAAATCACTGGGACGATGTGGCATGCACTGTGCTAAGCTCCTGACATGCATATTGCATTCAACTGTATCAGTAATCAAAGAACTATCACATACATTTTATGGATTAAAAAAGTCTCAGTAACCTTTCCCCAATCACAGGGCCAGAAAGTGGTGGTAGAGGTGGGGTTTGTATTCATATGATTGCTAAGTGTATGTTCTTAAACCAGGATGTTATTCTACCTGGCTTTCCATGATGCCAGTGATATTTGAAGGACTTGACCTTTGCTTGCTGTTCCTGACCCAGTCCTCATGGTCAATTGGTAAATAATTGAGCTATGTTGAAATTACTACCCCGACTAGGTTAATTAATTTAATTGATATTTATTGGGTGTTTTCAATGTATTAGGCACTGAGTATATAGTAGTAATATAAAAATATAAAAATTTCTGTCTCCTTGGAGCTTTATTGTAGATAATGAACAAAATTAATGAGTATAATATATAGAACGTATATGGACTACATCGTAGTATAGAGAATAAAAGCAGAGAAAGGGGTGAAGAATATATTGAGGGGGTGTTTCCATTTTTGTCAAGTTGATCACTGAAAAGCTGATACTGAGTAAATACTTGGAAGAGGAGAAGAAGCAAATCCTTTGGCCATCTGAGGGATGAATGTTCCAGGCAGAGAGAAACAGGAAGACCAGTTAGGAGGCTTCTGCAAACACTGAGGTGGGAGATGATAGTGGCTCAAATCAGGCATTGGCAGAGGAGAGGTTGAGAAATGGCAGGATTGGGAATATGTTTTGAAAGTAGAACCCTCATCATCTGCTGATGTTATTGAATATGTTTGTGAAACAAATTGAAAAATTAATGATGACTCTAAAGTTTTTGGTTTAAGCCAGGGGTTGGCCAACTATGACCATGGACCAAATCTGGCTTATTATCTGTTTTTGTATGGTCTGAAAACAAAGAATAATTTTAACATTTTTTAAAAAGTCTAAATCACCCCCAACAAAATGCAGAATAATATGCATCAGAATCCATGCTGTCTGGACCTTTCCTGAAAAATCTTGTTGACCTCTGATCTAAACAATGAAAATATAGGTGTACTATCAACAGAAACAAAAAAAAAAAAAAGAAAAAAGAAAAAGAAAAGGAAAGAAAAGAAAAACAGACATCCAGGTGGCAATGAATCTCCATGTTCAGAGACGGGGGGTATGCTAGAAAAAACATTTGAGTCATCTATTTTTTTAAAATTTATTTTAAAGATGTGGGGTACAGTTCAGGGTTATATATACAAAAGTTCATTATGCAGGTACCCATGTTGATGAGGTGGGCTCCCCCTCACTCCCCTGGCAGTTTCCCATTTATAGATAGAATTTAAAGGCATGATTTGAATGAAATACCAAAAGAGTAAATGTATATAGAAAATAGAAGGGAAATTCAAAAAGTGAACCCTGAGGTGTGCCAACAAAAAGAGGTCAGGGAGATAAGAGAAAAAATAGAGAGCATCGAGTTTGGAGAAAACCAGGAGAGTGTAGTATCCTGGGACCAAGAATATTCGCCAGATTGTGTAAGTTTTAATTCTGGGAAAATATGCCAATTCATATGTTTTACAAGCACTTATATGAATTGGAAAATTTGAAATTATTTCCTCTTGACAAGGTTTTAAAATAATTAAAATTTGAAACAATTCTTATAACTGACACTTAGGTAATATATGGGATATTCATTTATAATAAATAAACACATCATTTGACATCACTCTGCTGGATGTTAATTATACACAAAGATATATAAGAATATGTCCTCTTTCCATTTAAGTAATTTAGACTGCAAACAGCACAAATGTACACATAAACAAAAAAGTTGCAGTGCTTGATAAATGTTACCTCTAGAGTTTCTAACATACAAGACATTTTTTTCTTGCTTAATTCTGATTACTTATTCAGTGGTTTAATTTCTCAAATATGCAGAGTTTTTCATGGTTCCAATTACAACAATTTTGGACTTTTGACCTTAGTTAAAGGAATAGGCAAATAATTTAGAAGGAATATTATCTTGGTGGTTGTATCAAGAAAAAATTTGACTTTAATTTCAATACACTGTAATATGAGGAACTGACCTAAATCTGAGAGTTATTGGATATACATTTTCAATTTATTAACTGAGAACCAAAACTTCTTGTATAATAAGTGCCTACTACATAATAGAATTAAGAGAATAATTACAGAATGAAGAATGTGAAAATTAGCTGGGGTACCAAAAATAATGAACATATCACTATTAAAAATAAAGTTTCTTGTTAATAAATACACTACAGACACATTCTTTTTTCTCTGTTTCTGAATTTATCTCATCAAGATAAACAACTTGTCCCACATTCCATACCTTAGAGCTGGAATAGATGACCTCTAAGGTTCCCTCAGCTCTAAGACTCTTCTCCTGTAGAAAGTATGATATTCAATTCCATTTAAATATCTAGTTAATTTAAGAGATCATTATTCCAACACATCAGGGCATATCTTATTCCAGTTATAAGCACTTGGAACTGAAAATACATACTAACGTGATACTCTGGCTTGCAAGTGAATTAAGTTAACTAAGTAACAGAGTTGAGTAATCACTCATTTAAAATTTGAAGTAAAAGGTGAAAGATTTATACAATATGAATTTTAAGAATGGGATCACATCACACTAAAGACTTTCTGGACAACTAAGGAAGCAATCGACAGAGTGAAGAGACACCCACAGACTGGGAGAAAATATATACATATTATACATCTGATAAGGGACTACTGTCCAAAATATACAAGGAACTCAAACTACTCAATAACTAGAAAACAAATAGCCATATTAAAAATGGACAAGAAACCTGATGAAACATTTCATAAAAGAAAGTATATAAATGGCCAACAACTATATTTTTAAAATGTTTAACATCACTAATCACCAGGGAAATAAAAATTAAAACCATAATAAGATATCAGGTCATACCTTTTAGAATAACTGTTATCAAAAAGGTGAAAGAAATGTTGGCAGGGATGTGGAAGAAAAGGGAATTTTTGCCCCCTGTGGGTAGGAATATAAACTATTGCAGCCATTATGAAAAACAGTATGAAGGCTTCCCAAAAAACTAAAAATAGAATTACCACATGATCCAGCAATTTCTGTTCTGAGTATATATCCAAAGGAATTGAAATCAGATTGTCAAAAAGGTATCTTTAATCTCAAGTTCATTGAAACATTATTCACAATAGCCAAGATACAGAATCAATCTAAATATCCATCAATAGATGAATGAATAAGGAAAACAGTGGAATATTATTTAGCCTTTTAAAAGAAGAATATTCGATCACTTGAGACAGCAATAAATGGCATATTTCACTTGAAAATATCTTAATGTTAAGTGAAATAAGCCAGGTATAGAAAGACAAACACTGCAAGATCTCACTTAAAAGTGGAATCTAAAAAAATCAGACTCATAGAAATAAAAACTAGAATGGTGATTGCTAAGGCCTGGGGGATAGGAAAAGAGAAGATATTAGTCAAAAGTCACACAGCTGCAGTTAGACAGGAGGAATATATTTTAGCATTCCATTGAATGGCATAATGATCATAATTAATAATGATGCATTTTATATTTTGAAATAGCTAAAAGATTAGATTTAAAATGTCCACACCACAAAGAAATCATAAGTATGTAAGATGCTGTATATGCTAATTTGCATAATTTATTCATTACACAGTGTACCTTATAAATATATACAATTATTGTCAATTAAAAGAAAGATAAGCCGGACTCGGTGGCTCAGCCTGTAATCCCGCGATTTGGGAGGCTGAGGTGAGTGGATTGCCTGAGCCCGCGGGTTCTACAATAAATCAAAAAAATTAGCCGGGCGTGGTAATGTCTGCCTGTAATTCTGGCTACTTGGAAGGCTGAGGCAGAAGGATCGCCGGAGTCCAGCAGGTCGAGGCTGCAGTGGCCAGGAGCAGCCACTGCACTCCAGTCTGGGTGACAGAGTGAGACTCCAACTCAAAAAAAAAAAAAAAGAAAAATACAAATTTTTTGAAGTAACAAGGACTTTTATGTTTGCACTTTGTTTCAATATGTCAATGTCCTACTCATGCATTAGAATTATGTTATTGGCATGGCATGCTCATGGCCTTTTTGTTTTAACTCTAGTGACTCCTTTATCGAGTTGTCCTATTGGCTCCTAAAGTCTTCCTAAAACACCACTCTCGTTATCACCTTCTTTTGGGAACCCAAAGTCAAATTCAAATTCATTATTACCTTGGTATTTATTTATGATCACACATTAGTTGGATTCATCTATTTTCTCCCCTCTGCCTAATTATTACCATCCACTCTAGTCAAGTCTATGCCACTACAGTCTACTTCACACACACACACACACAGACACACACACACACACATACACACACACCATCGCTCTTTTTTTCCTCTCTCAGTGTTCTTTCTTACTGTCTATGCAATTATACTACCTAGCTAACATGTAGTCATTTACTCAGTCAACAGACACTTTTTGAAATGCTCATATGGTGCAGGGAACCACATGAGCCTGTGTATTACATGTGTGTCTCTTTGCATGTTTTGTTGCTGGAGTTGCTCTCATTGTCTCCTTTGTCCTAGGGAGGGGGGATAAAGAGACATGTCCAGCTTCCTTTTTGGTCATAGTCTGGAATTTAGATTTATAGGTTTCCCTTTGCCCAGAGGAAGTTTGTTCACTCAGTTGAAGGATTTAGAATTTTATTTTTGGTTTATACTGCCAACAGCCTTTTCAGATATCATTAGACCCATTTTATGGGATTTTGAGAAAATTGAAATTCAGAGGTAAATAACTCAATCATGGACACACAGTAAATGAAAAATTTTGAATATAATTTGATGCTTATTATGTGTTTTTTAAAACATAAAGTGATGTCTTAAAATTTTAATCTGATTATTTATAGTTATCTATTAGAGTATTATTGAATCGAAAAGAAATGTGTCATGATTTTTTTCTCAACTTTTCTTGCTTGAATATATATGTATACATATTTCATACTTAATCATTTTCACATTTGGCTGTATATAAAATTATAAAAATATTTTAGAATAAAGGTGATATCTAATCCTCTTTAGATGTGTACAATTTGGTATTAATATTATCATTTATGTATATTTAATTGCAAAAACAATAAATGCATGGAATAAAAAATAAAACAACATAGAAATATATAAAAAGTAAAAATTCTAGCACTCTCAAGAGATAACCACTACTATTGTTTGAATGTGTCCACCAAGAATTCATGTATTGGAAGCATAATCTCATTACCTCATGAATAAATTAATGCTGCTATTATAAGAGGATTTTTTTTTAATCATCGCTAGAGTAGCTTTGTTGTAAAAGCAAATTATCTTGGCTGTCTTGCTCTTGCCTTCTTACCATGTGATGCCCTTTACTATGTTATGATGCAACAAAAGGTCTTCATCAGATACCAATGTCATGCTCTTGGACTTCACAGCTTCCAAAGCCATGAGCCAAATGAATCTCTTCTCTTTATACATTATACAGTCTGCGATTAGGGATTAAGATGGCCAGTAAGAAATAACTAGGGTGTGTTCCTCCTATGGAGTGAACCAAAATAGAATTTCCTCATCACCTAGAGAGAAACAGGACCAGCAGCACACCCCACAACTTATCAAAGGAGCTATAATAACCACATAGTGCAAAGAAGAGAAAAATTGATTGAGCTGGGTTGAAAGTAGCCAGACTCTTGTCTGGACCACACCACAGGTACAAGCATGCTTTGGAGGCAGTGTGGAAAGTGAGTTAGGGGAATTCAGGAATTCTGTGCTCCTGCCACAGACTTGGCAGGCCCTCTGAACCTTATGAGAAACTGCCTTACCCACAGTTGTGCTCTGCTGAAACACACATGTAGTGATGAAGGGGAAAAAAAAGCCCTGAGTAGCTCCAGATGCCATATCCCAGGGACTCAACACTTACTGGCAGCTACTTTCTTTCCAGAATGAAAAAGGACTGTCTTGAAGGGCAAACTCTGCTGTGGCAGACAGTTCCTGGTTAGGATAGGCTGCCATGAGAACACCTGAGGCTGGCTGTACTTTGAGATTCTGGAAGCACACAACTTGAGGCTAAAGTGAGGGAGCTGGGTAGGACTCATTGCCATAGCAACCTCTCACTTCCAAAGTGAACTCTTTTGTGCAGCATCTGCACAACAGCATTACCCTAGTTGCTGAGGACTCAAAGGTGCACACAGGAGGAGAGCTTGAGCTCTTTTCCCTCGCACCCACTCAGAGACTCAAAACAGAGAACTTGGATAATTTCCACAGCTCTGCCCACTGCCCAGGTTAGCTGGGCACTTCCTTGGAGTAACACAGGCAAGGCAGAAAGCCCACAACAACCAATGCGAATGTCACCGGCTATCTCCCACAAATGCCACCTTTTGGCTGAAGGTCAACAGCATAGCTTATTACATCTAATATAATACCTTAGCTTAGGGGGAGGTCTGATCCCAGACCTCAGCTAACACCACTATTCAAGCCACCCCAGACACTCAGGACAACTTGAGACTATGCAGGGACCCAGTATAGGAGCACCACAGCTGGCAATTGAAAAACTCACCACACCAAGGCTATATATAATCAAGAGAACACGACACTGCCTATGTCAGCCCTCAACCAACCTCAAATAAAAAGGAATAGTCTATCTAAATGAAAAGGAACCAGAAAATAATTCTGACAATATGAAGAAAAATAATTCTGGCAATACAAAAAAACAGAGTTCTTCAACATCCCCCAAAGACCACACTAATTCTTCAGCAATGGACCCTAACCAAAATGAAATCTTTGAAATTCAGAATTCCAAAGGTTGATTATAAAATTGCTCAATAAACTTCAAGAAAAAGTTGAAAACTAATATTTAAAAAATTCAAAAACTAGATCATGAATGAAAAATTCTCCAAAGAATCAGACACCATTAAAAAAAAAAATCAAAAACAAACACGCTAAAATTCTGGAAGTAAAAGATTCATTTAGGAAAGTACAAAATGCAGTGGAAAGTTTTAACAGTTGAGTAGAACAAATAGAAGAAAGGATCTCAGAACCTGAAGACAAGACCAAATTCTACCAGACTTTTAAAGAAGAACTGGTATCTATTTTACTTTAGCTATTCCATAAGATTGAAAGGGAGGGAGTTCTCATTCTATGAAGACAATTTCACCCATCAAAGCCAGTAAATGACACAACAAGAAAAGAAAATTACAGACCAATATCCCTGATGAAATATATGCACCAAAATATTAGCAAACCAAATTCAACAGCACATTAAAAAAAATCCACCACAATCAAGTGGGTTTTATACCAGGAATGCAAGGAAGGTTTAACATATGCAAGTCAACAAATGCAAGCCACCACATAAACAAAATTTAAAACAAAAATCATATAATAATCTAAATAGATGCAGGAAAAGCATTTGCTAAACTTCAGCATTCCTTTGTGATTAAAAAACTTCAGCAAAATAAGAAGGAACATTCCTGAAAATAATAAAAACCATATGTGACAAACCTACAACCAATGTCATTCTGAATAAAAAACAGTTAAACACATTCTCCTTAGAACTGGAACAAGGCAAGGATGCACCCTTTCACTACTCCTATTCAATATAGTGCTAGAAGTCCTAGCCAGAGCAATCAGTCAAGAGAAAGAAATAAAGGGTATCCAAATTAGAAAAGAAGAAATCAAAATGTCTCTGTATGCTGATGATATGACCTTATACCTAGAGAATGCTAAAGACTCCTCCAGAAGTCCTGTAGACTTGTTAAATGAATTCAGTAAAGTTTCAGGATACAAAATCAACACACACAAATCAATAGCACTGCTATACACCAGTGGCAGGCAACCAATCTGATAATCAGATTAAGAACTCAATTCTGTTTATAAAAGAAGCTAAAATACCTGGAAAAAGGAAAAAGTTCTCTATAAGGAGAACTACAAAAGAAATTATACAGGACACATAAAAAAATGGAGTAATATCCCATGCTCATGGATTAGAATAATTAACATTGCTAAAATACTCATATTACCAAAGTAATCTACACATTCAATGCAATACCCATCAAATTACCAACACCGTTTTCTCAGAATTAGAAAAAACAAGCCTAAAATTCATATAGAACTAAAATAGCTAAAGCAATCCTAAGGAAAAAAGAAAAAAAAAAATCTGGAGACCGCACATTACCTGACTTGAAATTATACCATGATGCTATAGTAACCAAAACAGCATGATACTGGTACAGAAGCAGACACATGGACCAATGGAACAGAATAGAGAATCCAGAAATAAACCCAAATATCTAGAATCAATTGATCTTTGACAAAGCAGATAAAAACATACACTGGGGAAAGGACACCCTATTCAACAAATGGTGCTGAAAGGATTGTGCAGCTACATGCAGAAATGTGAAACTTGATCCCTATCTCTTACGATATACAAAAAGTTAATTCAAGTTGGATTAAAGACTTAAATGTCAGTCCTGAAATCATAAAAATGCTAGAAGAAGACCTAGAAAAACTTCTGAACACTGACCTAGGCAAAGAATTTATGGTTAAAACTCCTAAAACAAATGCAACAAAAACAAAAATAAATATGAAAGACGTAATTAAACTAAAAAGGTTCTGTGTAATAAAATAAATAACAAAGCAAACAGCAACTTGCAGAATGGGAGAAGATATTTATAAACTATACATCTGACAAAGGATAATATCTAGAATCTATAAAGAACTCAAACAAATCAGCAAGAAAAAAGCAAATGACTCCATTAAACAGTGGGGAAATGACATGAACAGACATCTCTTAAAAGAAAATATACAAATGGCCAACAAAGATATGAAAGAATGCTGGACATTGTTAATATTCAGGGAAATGCAAATTAAAAGTACAGTGAGACAACACCGTACACCAATCAGAATGGCTATTATTAAAAATTAAAAAAACAATAGATGCTGGCATGGATGCAGTGAAAAAGAAACACTTATACACTGTCGGTGGGAGTATAAATTAATACAACCTCTAAGAAATTGGTATGGAGACTTCTCAAAGAATTAAAAGTAAATGCATCATTCAATCCAGCAACCTCACTATTGTGTAATTACCAAAAGGAAAAGAGATCATTATACAAAAAAACTCTGCACCAGTATGTTTATCATAGCACAATTCACAATTGCAAAGATATGAATTCAACTTAAATGCCTATCTGCTGATCAGTGGATAATAAAACACACACACACTATGGAATACTATTCAGCCATCAAAAATAATGAAATAATGTCTTTTGCAGCAACTTGGATGGAATTGGAGAACATCATTCTAAGTGAACTAATTCAGGAACAGAAAAACAAATACTACATGTTCCCACTTATAAGTGGGAACTAAACTAAGTTTCTGCAAAAACAGAATGGTATAATGGACACTTGAGACTCAGAAGGGGGATGACAGAAAGGGGTGGTGTGATGAAAAATCACCCATCAGGTACAATGTGCACAGGTGGGAGTTATGGGTAAACTTAAAGCCCAGACTTCCTCTCCATTATACAATGCAACCATAGAACCAAAAACTGTTTGTACACCTTAAAGCTATTGAGTCAAAGGAAAAAAAAGTTACCTAGTGTGTGGTATTCTGGTATAGCAGTAGAAAATAGATTAAGCCAATCACTTATATCTTTTGGTTTCAGTAGTTCTAGGGATTATCTTGATATCTTTACTAGCATGCATATATAGACATCATTTCTTGATGCGTCAAATTTAGATAATAATTAATTCCGTTTGTAAAATGGGAAGAATTTAGCTGATTCTAGTTTCTTCTACATTTTCCTCTTCACCACATATTTGTTATACTTGATATACATGTTAATTTATTTTATTAAATTTCCTTCAGATTGTAACTCAAACTTCTACTCTTTGCTCTATCAACTTCAATTTTCTCACTCCTTTTCTTACGTCTCCTTTTCCCAGATCCCATCTTACAGCTGCATCTTTTTTACTTTGCTAAAGTCTATAAATCTTGCATTCTGCTCTGTAGAAGTTACTCTTTTGTGTTTTGATTACAGGTTTATGTCCGTAATTCAAAACAATGGATATTTGCTATTGTTATTAATAGTCAGATTGTAAAGAAAGAAATCCTATTAGTTTTCTTAAAACTTATACCATTTTAGGCCAGGCACAGTGGCTCACACCTGTAATCCCAGCACGTTGGGAGGCCGAGGTGAGAGAATTGCCTGAGCTCACGGGTTCAAGACCAGCCTGGGCAACTTGGCAAGACCTCCTCTCTACAATAAGTCAAAAAATTAGCCAGGCATGGTGGCACATGCCTGTAGTTCCAGCTACTTGGAAGGCTGAGGCAAAAGGATTGCCTGAGCCCAACAGGTCGACACTGGGGTGGCTATGAATGTGCCACTGCACTTCAGCCTGGGTGACAGAGTGAGACTCCAATTAAAACAAAAACAAAAACAAACAAAAACAACTTATACTATTCTAAGGATAATTACAATTGATCAAATGGTTTATCTTCTCTTACACTTCATTAAATGTTAAAAATGATTTCATAGTTAAGTTCGCCTTATAAATGGACATGATTTTCTTGCTTGAGCAGTTTTTCCTTCTTCTCTAGAAGGTTTTTCCTTCTTCTCCTCTAATTGCTTTTTCTTCTTATTAAGAGAAGAAACATACCTTTACCTTATTACTAAAATAATTCATTTTCCTTATATCAATTGTTTGTTTGTTTATTTATTTACTTATTTTTGAGAGAAGGTCTTGCCATGTTGCCCAGGTCGGTCTCAAACTTCTGGGTTCCAGCAATTCACCTGCCTTAGCCTGTGAGTAGGTGAGATTGCAGACGTGAGCCACTGTTCTCAGTCATATTAATTATTTAAATGAATTAACATTTCTTCTGAAGACCTACCCCTCAGTTTTCACTGACTTGCGGTTGGAAAGAAAACTCCCAATCTCAAGTATAAAAATGAGAGGAACTATTCACCTGGGGATGACTGCTATACTAGCTTTCCCCAAGTTGATGATACATTATCTTTATTAATTCATCTTTGGTTTTGTGCCAGTGCAAACACTTCTGCCACCGTATTTCCGTATGTGGAGAGGAGAGGTGGGTAGGTGATCTGGCTCAGCTATTTATACACAGTCCTTTTATCAATATTTTGATTGCCATATTGCCTCCCATTCCCGCTTGCTAAACCTGCCACACCTGCACTTACAGTCAGGAAAATAGGTTTCTGCTTTCTCTCTTCTGATAATTTGTCATGTCTCTGGTATGTTGATGGAATTCTCTCCCTCTCTCAGCTCTGTTATAGATTCACTCCATTTTATACATCATTACTTACATTGCATTGAGATTTTGAGAAACAGTTAACTCACATACTTGGTTTGTTGTCCCTTATTCATATTTTCAAGATTGCAATTATGTCACACTACTTGAATGCTCAAATAAAAGTTACTGAGCATTCAAGTAGTAAATATTGCCTCAGGAATGTGTGTAACATATTTTATAAGGATTTGACTTATAATATAGCCAAAATGTAAACCATTGTAGTATCTAAAGAGAAGTTTCAGTTGCCTGAAATGTTTACTCAACTAGATTACTTAATTTTTGAAAGATTTCAGCTATGTGCACCATCATCGTATTTTATTATTTTATTATGATTTCTTTTACATGAGCATTTGAAGGGTATTATTGTTTTCTCCTTGTTCTTTGGATTTTGATTATTATATCTGAGTAGTCATCTATTTTTCTCTCTGGTTGCTTTTAAGTTTGTTGCCTCTGGTCCTGAGCAATTTCGCTGAAGTACATCTGAGGTAAATTTATTTATATTTATTCTGCTTGGGATTAAATGTAATTTTGGAATTTGATGATTCATGTCTTTCATGCATTCTGAAAAATTCTGTTTGTATCACTTTAGGTATTTCCTTTCTGACATTATCTCTATTCTTTTGTTTTCAAAATATCATTGAGCATATGTTGGATTTTCTCATTCTACTCCTTGTCTCTTTATCTCATATTTTTCATCTACTTAACTCTCTGTGCTGAATAAGAGTAATTTTTTCAGCAGTATCTTTCAGCAAAACAATTTTCTCTTCAGCTGCATCACATCTAACTTAATCTATTCATCTGGCTTTATATTTTAATAAGTATATTTGAAAAAATTTTTGAAGTTCCATTTTGCTCTTTTTAAAATTTACTGTGTCTTTTTCCACTAATTTTTCTCAGTAATATATTGCTCTTTAAAATTTTTGAGTCCTTCTATTATTAACTTCAACATACTCATTTCAGTTTATATCAGAGTTTTATTTGAATTCTATGAGGGCAGAGTTTGGAATAACACTGCTGTGTTTGCTATCTCTTGTTTTTATGGATTATTTTTTCATATATTCTGTATTTCTAGATAGTAAGTTTATCATAATTTGTCATAAGATAAAACAAGGATTTATCTGTGAGAATCCTTGTCTGAAGGACTATATTTCTAGAGGAATTTTGAGTTAGTTTTTGCCACGCAAAAGAAAGGCTGACTTTATGGTAATTTAAAATGTTAATTTCTCATTCTGGGCTTCTCAGACCACATGAATACTATAATTTCAAATCTCAGACCCATGGAATTTGTTGGCCATTATGAGAAATTCTCAGAGAAGAATTATTTTTACTCCTGAATCTAGACTGAGATAGACATGATTTCTTTTCTTTCTTTTTTTTTTTTTTTTTTTGAGTTGGAGTATCACTCTTTATCACCAAGGCTGGAGTACAGTGGCACGCTCACAGCCACCGCAACCTTGACGTGCTGGGTCAGGTGATCCTTCCGCCTCAGCCTTCCAAGTAGCTGGAACTACTAACACATACCACCATCCCTGGCTAGTTTTTGTGATTTATTGTAGAGACAAGGTCTCACCAAGTTGCCCATCTGGTCTTGGGCCCCGGGCTCAGGCAATCCTCTGGCCTCAGCTTCCCAAAGTGCTGGGATTACAGGCTAAGCCACCTCACCCAGCCAGATATGATTTCTTATTGTCTTATTGTGTTATTGGGTGAATTATTTTCTAACTCTTACTAGGATTGTAGTCCTTCAAGTGTTTGACATTATATGGGCTTCTTACAAGTTTCTGCTTCTTGTAGGACCAGGCCATATTTTCTGTCCAAAAAGAAGGCTTTAGAATTCAGTCTCTTGATAATTTAGCTGAACAAATACAAACCCATTGAGGAAGTTTCAGTTTCAGTTTGTATAATTACCACTTTGGTTTTCATTTTTGGTATATAAGAATTCACTCTTATTTTCTTGCAAGCTTGTCTTGTGTTTTAAAGGATTCAGGTGGCATTTTAGCCAGAGTTTCTAGGTGTTTTGTAATGAGAGGTTTATCTTTTTTCTTCTTGCAGATTGTTTTTTCTGTCATTTTTCAAGAAAATGAAATGTACAATTTACTTTTTCAAAATTACATGATTGTAATTTTAAAAGAATAATTTTCTCAAAACTTTAAAAATATCATTTTAGCATATCCTTCTTTCTTTGAAATAAAACTATTTTCTGAAGAAAACATGAACAGCAAAATAGCACATTTGAAATGACAATTTCAACTGTTTTAATGGTGCTTCATTCTTGGCAAAATATCAGTAGCTATTACAATTTCAAATCACCTTAATAAATTCCTTTTCATGTACTAGAAGACAGCCTAGTCTTTTCAAAAACAATATTTATTTCTTAATAATGAGAAAATGTCTTTTTAACAGCTTTTTTTTAGCTACAACTGACACACAATTGTGCATATCTAAAGTATATATAGTTCTGACATATATATGCACCTGTGAGACCACCATCATAAGATAGTGAACATATTCTTCACTCTCAAAAGTTGCCTCTGTAATCTGTTTCTCCTGCCCCTATCCACCACCCTAGTCCTGTATCTCGGCAACCACTCATATGTTCAATGTCACTACGGATTAGTGTGAATTCTCTAAAGTTTTGTATAATTGGACATAGTATATACTCTTTTATGTCTGTCTTCTTTCCCTCAACATAATTATTTTGATATTTATCCATGTTGTTATGTAGAGTCATTTTTATTGATGAGCAGTATTCTATTATTCTGATATGCCATACTTTGTTTATCCACTCACCTGAAAACCACTCAAATGGTTTCAAAAACCATTTGAGTGGTTTTCAGGTTGGAGCTCCTACAAATAAAACTGCTATGAACATTTGTGTAAAAGTCTTTGTACAGACATACAGAAATAATGAACATGGACATGGGTTGTAGAATGTGAAGAAAACGGAGGAGCAAAGAATGACTTTAAGATTTTTGGCCTGAGCAACAGAAATAACATACTGTCATGCGTTGCTTAATGACAGGGATACATTTTGAGAAATGTTGTTAGTTGACTTTATCACTGTGCAGACATCATAAAGTGTACTTACACAAACCTAGATGGGAGAGCCTACTAAACACCTAAGCTATATGATACTGCCTATTGCTTCTAGGCTACAAACTTGTACAACATGTTACTGTGCTAAATATTGTAGACAGTTGTAACACATTGGTTGGTATCTGCATATTGCAAACTTATCAAAACATTGAAGAGGTACAGTAAAATATGGTATTATAATCTTTTTTTTTTTTTTTTTGAGTTGGAGTCCCACTCTGTCGTGCCCAGACTGGAGTGCAGTGGCTGCTCCCGGCCACCGCAGCCTCGACCTGCTGGGCTCCGGCGATCCTTCCGTCTCAGCCTTCCGAGTAGCTGGAACTACAGACGCGCGCTCCCACGCCCGGCTAATTTTTTTTTTTTGGATTTATTGTAGAGATGAAGTCTCGCCAAGTTGCCCAGGCGGGTCTCGAACCGGCGGACTCAGGCAATCCACTCACCTCGGCCTCCTAAAGCGCGGGATTACAGGCTGAGCCACCGAGCCCGGCTTGGTATTATAATCTAATGGGACCTCCATCCTATTTGCAGTCTGTTGTGGACCAAAACTTTATGTTGCACATGACTGTACTTGCCGTGGATTGAGAAGCGGAAAGCAGCAAGAATGACAAGTTTTGTTTCAGATAGGTGTTGAATATAATTCAGTAGTTTGACTTTAGGCATTTTGAGCTTGAGATTCCAATTAGAAATTTAAGTTGAGATGTGGAATACGTTATTGAATGACTGAGTCTCAAGTTCAAGAGTGAGGTCTAAACTTGAGATATAAATTTGAGAATTGTCAAAATATATAATATTTAAAGTTGTGGTAGGCAAAATAATGGCCATCCAAAAGTATCCGCTTTCTAGTTCCCAAGTCAGTGACTATGTTACCTTATATGGCAAAAGCCCATGTGATTAAGTTAAAGATTGTGCGATTGCAATATTATCCTGAATTATCCCAGTGGGTCCAACATAATCATAAGGGTTCTTACATGATAGAGGCAGGAGGGTGAAAATCAGAGGGAGAAACACACACACACACACACACACACACACACACACACACACAGATAGAGAGAGAGAGAGAGAGAGAGAGAGAGATTGAGAGACAAAGAAACAGAGAGACATAGAGAGAGAGACTGGAAGATGCTACACGGCTGGCTGTGAAAATGGAGGAAGAAGCCATAAGCCAAGGGATGTGGGCAGCCTCTAGAAAACAGGAAAGGCAAGGAAACAACTTCTCTCCTAGAGCCTCCAGTAGAAACTCAACCCTTCTAACACCATGGTGTTAGCTCAATGAGTCTTCTGACCTCCCCGTACTATACAATAATAAATTTATGTTGAGTTACGCCAGTAACTGTGTATTTTGTACACATTCTGATACAGCAGCAATAAAAACTAGTATGAAACCATAAGACTGAACGTCATTACCTAGAGAGTGAGTGACAGTTGATATATATCTTTAAAATATTATAGAATATACTTAAAAGTACAAATTTAGAAAATATTTTCTATCCACTAAAAAGTTTCTACATTTTCTCTTTTAGGACTTTTCTGATCAAGTGAATGTTCACACAGCTTCCCCTTCAGACACGTTTCCATGAGAACATTACAGCTGCAAAATTGTCAGCCTGGAACCTCACTTTCTCTTTCCTGGGGATGTTTTCTTTTTCACCTAAGTTGTTTTAGTGACCAAAGTGTTCCACAGCGCCCTGCTCCTGTTCTTTGCCCTTTATCTAGACTGCATTGTTTTCTTTTGTCTCACTGGTTACAGAAGCTACATACGCCCACTTCAATTTTCACTTTAAATCGCCTTCTGCCCTACTGGGCAGAAGATTTGCTCAGTGTGATATTTTAGGCTTGATTGTTGTTGTTTGTTTTGTTTTTTTAACTTCATCTCCAGGATTTCAAGTTGCTGTATGTCTTTTTTTTTTTTTAGGTCCCTCCCTGGGTAGAGCTATGAGAATACCATGCGCCATTGGGGGTGGAGTTCTGGTGAAACCCTGCTCTGAGTGGAGTCATGAGAATGCCACGCCCCATTGGGGGGTATGGTCCCTACAAGCCCCACTCCTCAGTGAAGCCATGCGAATACCATGCCTCATTGGGGGTGGAGCCCTTGTGAAGCCCCATCCCTTCGTAGAGCCATGAAAATATCATGATTTATAGGAGGTGGAGCCATGAGAAAGTCACGCGCTGTTGGGATGGAGTTTTCATGAATCCCTGCCCCAGTGTGGAGCCCTGAGAATACCATGATCTATTGGGAGTAGAGTCCTCGTCACGCCCCATCCCTGGCTGAGAATGCCACGCCTTATTGGGGGTGGAGTCCTTGTGAAGCCCCGCCCTGAATGGATTCATAAAAATACCATGCCTACTGGGGATGGAGTCCTTGTGAAGCCCCACCCCTGGAGGAGCCATGAAAGTACCATGCCTTATTCGGGGTGGAGACCTCATGAAGCCCCTCCCTGGATGGAGCCATGAGAAGGCCCCACCAACTGAGTGGAGTCCTGAGAAATCCCTGTTCCCAGTGGTGGAGACCCAAGAAGGCCACGACTCCCAGAGGAAATGGGCTCTGAGAACACCCCTTCCCCATGATGGAGCCCCAAAGGCAGCCACGCCCCCAATTCTGCTGTATGTCTTGGTCACTAAGTCCACTTCTTGGTCTCTGGCTGTTTGGATGCTCTCTTCTGGCTTCTGGAAACTTAAACCTTGTTTTTTGTCACTACAGCTCCTCAACTTCTTGCTTCTTAGTTGTTGACCTGTTTCTGAGTATGTGTATCTGGGCTTCATTTCCTGGTTTTGAGACTTTTGCTTATACCTGACAACACATACTACCTTTCAGGCATCCACTGTTTCATTTAGTCGGCACAACATGCCACCGATCTCTTTAAGTGAAAGAGAAGATTTAGAGAGTTTAGACACTGTGCTTAGGCTTCTTAGTGGCAGAGCCGGGTTTGAATGCAAATCGGTCTGATGGAAAAAGTCCATGTTCTTTGTTACTATGCTACCTGAGCTCTTAATACCCTGCCTTCTGCCAGTTGCCTTGCTCCTGAAAATTCCTTTCTGTGAGATAAACTGAGGAAGACTTAATGCTTCATATGCCAGTCCTATTCCAAACCTCTCCCTGCTGCTGTTCTAGCAAATAAACAAATGCTGTTATCTACTTCAATCCATATTTGTAAATTTTTAAATCAGTTTTTACACATTTTAATGAGATACATTCAGAACATTAGAATTTGCATTGGTTATGTTTTTGACAATTAAATCCAACAGTAAATCTTCAATTATTCCTCTTGCTGATGGAATTGGGACAAGGAGGATTCTAATAGTACTAAAATAACCAAACCCCTCCAATCCCTTGTCTGAAACTTGCACAATTTTTTCCTTCACAAAAAAACTATGTCACTAACAATGTCACAGTTTCATTATGCTTAACAGAATTATTGCTACAAGCTGCCGTATTCATTTGCTATTTATTTAACCCCATGTCAAAGACCTGGCTCTTCACTGAAATCAGAAACCCAGGAGGTGCAGAAGCTGGTGAGTCAGCAACAGAGGCTTCCTCCCACCTCTGGTGTTTAGTTGCAAGAGATAACATGTGAAACTTCTATAATAAAAACGTCACATCAGAATTGTTATTTTTATTCAACCTTTACATAACTTGAGTTTCCTCAGTCTCCACATCTAGGCTGTTTCTTCTGATGGTGGCAGACCTCCAAGGAGAGCTTTCACATGTCGGTAGTTATGGTGAGTTTGAATAATATCTCTTCAGGTTGTTTCTGATTTTCTCAATGGACCACTGCTGAATCCTGGGGAAAATTAAGGCTCTATAGAAGGCACGTACCTGCCCAGAGCTCTTGGGGATGGGCCAGCACCGTTGATGACTATGTAGCAGGTTGAAAGTGATCCTTGGGCTCTTTCTTGTGTCAGCAATACCTTAAACACAGCTGGTGCGGGAGACTCTGTAGACCCCTGAAACACCACTCATGTTTTAGGTAGAGCAAAGTCCTTCTCACACTACCTCTGCCATAAGGACACACAAAGATGAATGGCCAGCCTGAATGACAGGGCTGCTTCTCTCTACAAGCTGCATACAGAACGCTTTGTGTTCATGACGGTTGCAATACTTCCCTTCTGGCAGAGGGAAGCTGGCTTCTCTAGGGCTGCGGAAAGTAACGCTTGTTTCTGAATTGGTTAGAGTTCAATCTCAATTATGTCTGGAAACAACACACGCTCCTTTCCCCCTTCTGTATGCCTGCAGTGTTAATTTTCAAGTAAACTTGTGCAAGTTACTTTAAAGTTGAAATAGCCACACAACACTGACATTTATTGGGCACTCCCTGTCGAGCCTTCCTGCCAGCATGGCCACAGGAGGTGTTGCCTCTACGCCAGGGGCTCGGAGGCTCACTCTTTCCAGTGTTCATGTCCCACCCTACAGCGAGGCTGGAAGAGATTATTTGAACAGGATCACATTCAAATCTGCCTCTCCTCCACCCACTCAAAGCCTAATTTCAACTTTTCCCCAAGTGGTATGAAGCTGGAACCCCAGACTAAGTCTAAGAAAGAGAAAAAAGGCATTCTAATTTAATTTGCTTGCCATTTAAAAGTCATTTTTATTATGTGGATGGCTGATTCCTTGGATTTTCATAAGGCGGTAGGCTCACCAGCAGAAAAATAAAAGTAATCTCTCTCTAAAATTTTAAGATCTACCTTTATTGCCTTTTAAAAGCCTTAGTATTTCAGCTGACTATGTTTCTGAATTCCTTTATACACTTCCAAAACATACTTTATATAAACCTTGATCTGATGAAGAAATGAGTGTTGTTTTTTATCTATTTATTTATTTTTAAGGCACACAACACGACAGTCATGAGGTGCACCTGTTTTTGGTATCTGCACATACTCAGCCAGGGCGTGTCATTGAGTCTGCCCTTGCAGCTGTTGTTTTGCCATAAAAAAAAAATAATACTGTATTCATGTAGGTTTAAGCCTTGTGAACTCTGTAACTTGGACTTGTTAAAGGGAGGTTCTAAGACTCTGTCTGGACTGCTGATAGTAGGTCAGATAAAGATTCAACACCGACCCTCACACAATCCCATTTACACTCATGGGAGGAAGTCTCTCAAACAATATAGAATCCAGCAGACAGCATATGTGAACCATGCAAAATTAATGATTAACTGCATGCCAGCGTGTTTGTCAGGGAACAGTACTGCTCTTTAAGGGGCTTAGATAGTCTATGAAATAAATTAGCTCATGAGAGGGACTCATAAGGATAAGATTTTAAAAATTAAGTAGAAGCTTGACATATCCTACTTTTCTCACAGGGCAAAAAGTTAAACATGAAGGTCTCTTTTTTACAGTGTGAAGTTTTGACTCTGAAGTTGGGGCAGATCATCCACTTGTTAAAACAAGACGTGAACATTCTTGTTATGCCTTAAAGGGGGAGGGGAAGGGCATGCACTCAAGTTGAACTCTACATGTACGAGAAAGAAGGGGGAAGTTATTGAACAATTATCCTAGACACTGAAGACTATAAAACCAAAAATAATTATGAAGGTGACAGCAGAGTAGTAAATAAGACTATATTTTCCTCATTTATTATCCCTTTTGATTCTACGGACTTAAAAATGTCCAGAAACTCTCATCAAAATTCACAGGTAAAGCTAAAGGTAGGTATTAGTAGTCTGGTAATTTATCGAAGGTGTGTTGCAAGGAACATAATCTCCCAAAATAGCTGGTTAAAATGAATTTCATAATGATAATTTCTTCACATGACCTAAATTCTCTGTTAGAATCCCAATTTTGGTTCAGCAGATTAAAGAGAATAGAAATCCAGGAATTGCTAAGACAAACGTAAATCCTGTAATGTTTATTTGGCTGAAGAACCCCTGGGATTTCGGTTCTCTGCCAGCCCTGCAGCCCCTACAGAAGGCATCTTTGTAACAACAACATTCAATCCACAAGCCTGGACTGTTCAGAGTTTAGAGTCTGGTCTGTGGCCATGTCACCCTAAACGCACCAGATTTCTTCTTATCTCGGAAGCAAAGCAGGATTGACTTTAGAGTTTGATTCATTTTCCTTTTCCTTTTTTTTTTTCTTAGTGTCAGGGGCAAGGCCAGTGAAATTAGGGAGAGAGATTGGAATTAGGAGTAGGAGGACATTCTAAAAGGAAGTAATAAAACAGGAGGAGATGCTTCAAGTTTTCACCTTACAGCCAAGTTCTTTTAAAACAATTTTTATATTTGAAATATGTGGGGTAGAATTCAGGGTTAGGTATACAAATATTCATTATGCAGGTACCCTTGTTGATAAGGTGCCCCCCCCCCCCCGCCCCAGCAGTTTCCCACTACTGCCAATCCTGCCCCTGGCCTCCCCTGGCAGTTTTCCACTACTGTCAATCCCTTTCTGTACTATTACGATATTTGTTCAAGGTCTGCTCATGAGTGAGAACATTTGATACTTGCTTCTTTGTTTCTGTGATAGATCACTCAGTATTATAGCCTCTAAGTCCATCCAAGTTGTGAAGTTCATAATTTTGTCCTTCTTTATGGCTGAGTAATATTCCATCGTGCATATGTACCACATTTTAAAAATCCAGTCCTCTTTGGATGGGCAGCAAATTTGGTTCCATGTTTTTGCTATTGTAAATAATCCTGCAATAAACATGCATGTGCTCCAAGTTTTTCTATAAACTAGTTTAAATATTCTGATCTAACTTCATTTACTATACCATCCTCACATCCCCTTCCTGATTCTTCCATCCTGCCAAGCTGGTTTCTTTGCTTCTTCTCCACATGTGCTGTCTTTATATTACTCTTTACTTCCCGAAATTCCTGAAATTAATCCTTCCATTCCCCTTTTCTATTGTGAATGTAATTTACTTTTGTCGCTATTGCATCATCTAACTTGCACATTCTCTTACATCATTTATTATTTATTTTTGCTTTTTAAAAACATATTTTAAGCTTCTTGAGGGAAGGGGACAGTTCCTTGTGCATCCCTTGAGAGGTATCTGGCATAGAGCTAGACATGATGAAATAAATGATTCATTAATGCTGAAGAGCAACTGTTTGATTATATTTAATTCTGTTTATGCTATTTCTTACTTTCAATTTTAGATAGTGTAATCCTCTTTATATAAGAATGAAATAAGCCGGGCTCGGTGGTTCAGCCCGTAATCCTGCACCTTTGGGAGGCTGAGGTGAGTGGATTGCCCGAGCCCGCGGGTTCGAGACCCGCCTGGGTAACTTGGCAAGACCTCATCTCTACAATAAATCAAAAATTAGCTGGGCATGGTAGCGTACGCCTGTAGTTCCGGCTACTTGGAAGGCTGAGGCGGAAGGATAGCCAGAGCCCAGCAGGTCGAGGCTGCGGTGGCCGGGAGCGGCCACTGCACTCCAGTCTGGGCGACAGTGAGACTCCAACTCAAAAAAAAAAAAAAAAAAAAAAGAATGAAATAGGCACATTGTAGCTTTGGAGACACTCCCCTTCCTCCCAAATCTCATTTCCTCTAGTACCCTCACTTTGGTCTTGAGATTGTCTTCTCCCCGTCCCCCTTCTCATATTTGTTTCATTCCTTCACTATTTGGGCCAGTGTAGGAGATCATGAGATTGGACGCTGCTTTTAAATATTACACATCTGGTCTCCCTTCTTTGTTTACAATTGACAGCAGTCTCTATACTAGTTGAAGGTGAGAAGTGACACGATAAAGAAAATTAACTTCTCAGATGTATTAAAGCTTTTATTTTGATTATTTCAAGAGAGGACCTAAGGAGGTCTAGGTTGTCTCTTCAGAGGCAGTTATGAGGTCTCTCTCTCAACAGCATATCTGCCAAAATGCCATAGTCAGGAATACAGGAGAAGGCCAGTATATGCCCCAAGGTACTGGTAAACTGATTTTCATATCTGGAAAAGTGATTTGTAAATTTTAGTACTACACTGGGGTGGCCATGAGCGTGCACTCCAGCCTGGGCGACAGAGTGAGACTCCAACTCAAAAAAAAAAAAAAAAAATAGGACTTTATAATCCAGTAAAATTTTTAAAAATTGGGGTATAGACTTTAAAAGTGTTTCACTTCTGTAAGTAAGGATGTTTTAAAAAACCAAAAATAATAACCTTATCACATAAAAATTACTAGAATAAAAAGCAATCTTTAAAATTTAATATATCTCACTTTCTTAGATAATGATCACATTATTTTTATTATTCCTATGTTCTTAAGGACTCTAGGAATTTCATGATGAGCCACTATTAGGCCATGATTTGGTATTAGGAGCCTCTGACCTAAACCAAGAGATTTAAACACAAATCTCCTCTTGACTTCTTGTGAAGGAGTGGACCCCATTTTGTTTAGACAGACTCCCCCATGATCTCCTACTAAGTGAAGAGAAAATCTCTTAAGAGAGATTTAGGAAGAGGAAGGGCTCAAACACAAGCAAGGAAAAGTAAGAGAACCTGTAAGAGAGCCCAGGATATAGCTTGAATATCTCACATTTCTGGATCTGTTAGGAAAACTGGGCAGACAGACTCTTGTCGAATGGAGCACGGATTGTTAAGACTTTAGCACATCAGAGATCTGTACACTCAGCTCTGCTACAGTGTGACATATGTTTTCCTAAGAATCACCACGCTATGTAAAATTGTACAATTGGAATAAATGTTGGAATACCAGATGTGAATGGGAGTGGCTCACAACACACACAAGGAGCCGAGATAGTTGGTAGATGTTAGAAGATGGAGGATTGTATGTGTTTGTGTGTGTGTGTGTGTGTGTGTGTGTATGTTGGGTGTTATGTGTGCTCCTATGCTAGGTATAGTTGTTTGCATTCACCCTAGTTTTTATCTTGGACAAAGTTGTGCATAAGCAAATATGAGAAAATTTTGTTATGCTCAAATTGTTCCCTAACGTTGCAATCATATTGCAAAAACTTTGTGTTTTCAAAATAAACTGTATATCAGAACTGTGTACAGATATATTTTAAACATTGGCAAGTTTAGCAAATACTGAATGCAACTTCAAACTTTAGTAAACTGTTCTGTGCAAACCAGATATTAAATGGAGGCTTTCTGACTCTTTCCGTTTAGATAGAATAGTCTTAAATACCTAATTTCATAGTCTGGGGATGTTTCACAGTATGAAGAAGTCTAACCCTCCCCAAGATTTCCATGTCCTTGTTATCTTGTGAGCCTTCTAGTTTCTGGGGTCTTGAATTCTCAATTTGTGTACCCATTGACCCAGATGTGAAACTCAACAGCCCCAAAGGATCTGCTGATAAAAAGAATTGGCTTAAGTTTTGTCGATAAGGTGGGGAATACCAGCAGAAAGAGATAGTCCATGTGCTAAACACACCAGCTTCCTCTCCAGAGTCACCATGAGTTGACTATTTCCCAAACTAAAGGTCATAGCTTCTGAAAAATGAACCTCATCACACAGTTTGCTAATTACCACCACTGTTACTCCTCTCTCAGTGCTTTACATTAAATATGAGTAACCACTAATGTTCGATGGTCAACATTTTGAAGTTTCAACTTGAGACAAGATGGCTGAAATATAATTTTCTATCAGATTCAAATAGCTTCATAAAATTCACTCGAGGCTACCATCTTATTAATTAAAGTTAAGCATTGTTTGAGAGTAATTACATAGAATACTCTGAAGTTAAGGGATTTGCCTTAGGCCCACCTCTTATGAATATACCAGGCTAGTTCAACCTCTTTAACAAACAAGGTCTTTGCTACTTGGGAGAGAAGGTATTGTTACAGTTTTATAGAGGAGAATTTGGAGTGAAGATATTCACTGAACACCCCACATGAAACTATGTTTAAGCCTGTATGAGACTTTTTCTTAAAGTCTTTTCTGGATTTGCTTGTTTACTAGTTTGTTTGTTTACTAGTCTTCTCTGGATTTGTTTGTGTACTAGTCTTCTCTGGGTTTGTTTGTTTTTTGGTTTTCTTTCTCTGGACTATTCCTCTCATAGAATCTAGCCTTGCTACTTACTTTTTTTTTTTTTTTTTTCTATTTTGATTCATCTGATTACCCTGACTTCCTAATTTCAGCACTTCTTTCTTTTATATTTCTGGATTTTGCTCCAGATACACAGGCCCATCATGATACAATGAAGGCACCCAGCCCCCTTAGACAGCAGACTTTTATTTTTCTGATATACATTCCTCTCTCTGCCACCCTTAGACTTTAATCACTTTTCACGGCAGCCCCTTCCCTGCAACGGATCACTGCACATGGCAGGTAGTGGAGTTAGGATAGCTTCAGGCCTGCTTTTGCCCCTGTTTAGCGTTTGAGATAATCTCAGGCAGCTACAGTGGCTGGTAAAGATCAAAGGTATCTTTCCTGCCTGAGGTCAAGATCCCTCTTGCTTTGCAAGCCTCCGAATCCTAAAGTTATGTCAGCAGATACAAGATCACTTACTTTCTCGCACAAAAAAGTTTTGACAAAATATACTAAGTGAAAATAAAACGTGTCTGAGGCAACTCCTAGGTCGTGTACATTCTGCTCTCTGCACTCTTTTCCTGAAATAATTTGTATGTTATAAACTTGAGGTTTAGGGTTCATCTTGACAGCTTGTGAGGCACTTTAGTACCTTTCTGGCTAGAAGAAGTAAGCAAGCCAGCCTCAAACAAATTCTATACCTAGGACCCCATTTTAACCCACCCAACCTCTACCTACCAGGTTGTACAAATGAACCTAGACCATATTATTTAGAGATTTAAAGTTAAAAATTAATACCTCTTGCTCAGTAAATGTTTGGAATTCTCACCACAGATAAATGTAAAAAAAAAAAACAAACATATTGTAGACAAATGGGAGGACAAAATAGTAAAACTATCTGAATAATTCCGTGCCACCGTATATTTGCAATAGAGACTAGACCGGGCTAAAAGGATTCAAATTATTTAACTTGCTTCTGTTCTTCATACCTTGCATCTTTAAGTACAAGTACAAAATTCTAAACAAACTAGTTCAAGTCAGAAAGGAGCATTTTTTGGTAGGGATATACACACATATCATGGAGTTTAAAAGCAGGAAAAAGTTGTCTTCCTAAAGACTAGAACAGGGGCCTAGAAAATAGATGCAGCTAACATCCCATCTTTTCTTTGTCTCATGGTTCTACTTCTGTCTGCACATCTACTTTCTTTCCCTGTCTTATAAGCTTTCTCTAATTTAAGCATGTGATAGATCAATGTTGTCTAACAAATTTATATAGTGATGAAAATAGTTTATACCTTCTCTGCTCAGTATAGTAGACCACTAGCTATATGTGGGTATTGAGCACTTGAAATATGACTGGGATGACTAAGGGTCTGAATTTTTAATTTTAATTAATTTAAACTTAAATTTAAATGGCCACATGTGGCTAGTGACTATCACGTGAAACAACAAAATGCTAGTAGATGACTTTCTAACAGTGCTTGAGTTTGAATGCCTGAATTCCAACTTCAAATTCTCAAAGGAGAAACATCAATTAGCCTAGCATGTTTAAGGTGCTACCCCTGGTTCATCCAGCTTTATCAAAATGATATGTAGATATAGTATAAACATGGTGGCCAAGGCCAACCCTGAGGTATGGAGCAAGGAATGCAATTTTCAAAGAAAAATAATTGTCTTCTGAGTAGTCACTACAAAAGACCTCTGCTTCTCATGGTAACTTCCTACTCTGGTTAATTTCACTCAATAATTTTCAAATCACCTATCAAAAGAGATGTAGAATTCATGTTCATACAAGAATAAGAATTGCACTTTCACTGACATCAAGAAGATATGACAGTGGGATTAAACAGCAAAGAAATAAAATCCTAAAAATGATTCAGAAAGCAGAAATCAATTTCTGGAGGCATCTAGCCCCATTTCAACTTTCTTTTTTATAGGTAACTTAGTCTGAAAGGATAACAGGCCATTAGACTAGGACTGTTGGATTATGGAAATATTATTCTTATATCTTATTTTTCCTGCTGTCAAAAGATAGCTCTAGTTTCTAAGCAGTAGAGCTGGTGGAAGAGTCCATGTAGCTGGGCAACACTTGACCCTGGGATGGAGCCCTCTGCCCTGGGGTTATGCAAGGTTTCTAGAGCGGGTAGAGGAGGAGGGTCAAGTACAATCTGAGGTCAAGCTTTCTGGGAAGCTTGCCCTTCATGTAGGCTATCTGAGTACTTTGGTCCTGTGTATCTGCCTACCTTATCTGTCCTGATATATGAGTCTGAGGCTCGTTAAGATCTTGACCATTGACATCTGATTCGCTCTAGCCTCAAGCTTTGCTTTCTGGCTTTTCACCCTTTCTGCTTTTCACCCTGTATGCTCCTCAATTCCAATTTCAAAATCAGTTACCCAAACTCTAGCCTTCTATGATCCATATCAGGCATGGTTCCTGATTACTCATCTTTTTTGTCTTCATAGTCTTCCTGAAGGCTCCGGCCAATGAGTCCCACTGCCTGGCGAGTCCCACTGCCTGGCATGACAGACAAGTTTTTTAGCAAATATTTTCAGATGAACATTTTTCTTTCACGTCTGTTAAAATTACATATGGTGCGCTGATACTTCAACTTATGGCAAACGTATGTTAATGATGCTTCTTAAATATTGTCAGAAAATTTGTAAGCAGGACTGGAATAATAGCAAAGGAATAGTACTTGCATTCCTTCTATAAAACAATTATCTAAAACCTATAAATAAGGCCCAGAGGATGACTGCATTATCTTTTAATGTCCTATTTTAAGCCCATTCCAAAATTAATTAATTTGTAGGCTGTTGCATCACTATTTGACTTAACCATTAACTGTTGATTAATGCCCAAACATGTTTACTAGTAATTTGTGTTTAAGAAAGATGCAAATAATTTCTGTCTGGTAGAAAAGATATGCAATGGTTTATTGCCCTGTAGGACATTAACAAGTTTTGTGTTTAAACTAGCAATTTTATTCAATATAATTAGTATTATTTAAATTGCCTATAGTGAATTCCTCAAAATGTTTTTTGAAATAACTTTACATCTACTGGTTCCCTCATGAATTAATAAGTTGAATAAATTTTGAATATGTTTATTGTACTTCTTTATGCATCATGTTATTAAGTTATGAAAGTTATACCTTGCCATTGCACATGACATGAAAAGGTTAATCACACTAAAATAGTTTTAGAAACAAAGTCAAATGTGGGTCATGGAAAGTGGAAAGAAGCTACACTGAAGATAGTGAGGTTGAAAGGACTGAAAGTGCAGATTGACAGTCAGGGACAAATATGCCAGAAAAAGGACATTTAGCCAGAACATGGAGCTCCGATAGGCATGTAAGGGGTATCCTGAGCTAATTCTTCCCCTCACCTTGTCACTGGGAAGCCATGGAAGAATAGCCTTATGATTATAAATAATTGTATATCTGTATCTATATCACCACTGCTTGCTTACATCTGTACACCAGAAATTGTCTTTATAGGAGGCAAATTCAATGCATTAAAAAACAAACTTTTGGGGGGGGCAGTGTTGCTTAGGGTAATCACCCAGAAACTCTGTTACACTAAAGTTTTCTCTGAGTAGCTGATATTAAGCCATCCATTTTTTATGGAGATAAAAATAATAGAGATTTAGGGAGAACTGGAGTGGAATGGAGAGAGATGGAAATCAAAGAGAGAAGAGAGATGAAAAGGGAAAGAAACTGAGGAACAGAAGACAGTCCTCATACAGTGCTTTATCTTCAAATCTCTTATTTCTACTTGTTTTAAAATAGAGACTTCATTATTGAGTTTATTCCCAAATAATTTAACAAATGAGGCACTGCTACACTTTTTTTTTTCTTCTTCTCTAAAGTGCCAGGGAACCAAAGTTGTATTCATGTCACCAATCACTTGCAAACTGTGTTATAGTCCAAAGTCTGTCAGTATATTACTTCCTCGTCTGGCTATTTTAAAGAATAAATAGAACTATCTCTTAACTTGAGCTAGGATCTATTTAAATATAATACTTTTCATTCTGATTTTTGTCACAATAAAGCAGAATAATGTAGGTGATTGTTTTCATCTCAAAAGGAGCTTTTATTTTCACTTTTTTTGGGGGGGAGGGTGGAGTTGGAGTCTCACTCTGTCACCCAGGCTGGAAGGCAGTGGCATGCTCCTGGCCACCACAGTCTCAATCTGCTGGGTTCACGCGAAACTTTCACCTCAGCCTTCCAGGAGTTTTCACTTTTAAAGTGAATTTCTAGCATTGATCTGTTAGGTAGAGAACTTCTCCAATCTATTTGAAATATAAAATTACGTAAATTAAAAAGGGAAACTATTTCTAGGACTATAGCTTATATGTAAGCTGAGGTATAGTGACATTTTTCTATTTCCATCAAAATAATTAGAGGGGAAATCCCTATTTCCCGTTAACTGGAATTTTCAGTTTCTGGAATGACACCAAGAAACAGATGTAATGAAAACAGGAAACACCTCGCTTTTTTCTTCCCTTTCTTCTCCTTCCCTCCTTTCTCTTTCTCGCCTCCATTCTTTTCTCTCTTCTATTCTCTTTTACCTTTTCCTTCCAGGCTGTGTTCATGTACATACAGGTCCAGTGTACCATGTGGTGACTAAAATGACTTGCTGCTCCATGGAAAAGGACTCATTTGAAGATTGCAAGAGTGCTCGTTCTCAGTCAAGGTAGAATTATATGAGCAAAATCCCTCCTGCCTAAATCTAGGGTGCTAAGAGAAGGGTTAGGAGCCAGTCACTTATGATGCTAATTCAGATTTATGTTCCTAAGAGGCTCTGGACAGGTACCTTAGAAGGCTGGACTATAAACTTTGGAGGGTAGCTATGGCTAGAGGCTTTGGAGGGCTTCTGGAACATTTAAGGAAAGCCCTCTCTGTGTGGGTCTGCTCCTCAGAACCGTGAAGGCAGTAGCCACAGACACCTGGAGAAGCAGCTTGGAAACACCAGGGGCCCTCCCAGAGAGCTGTAGAATGGGCCAGTCTGGGAAGGCCTCATTCCTTGTAGACCTCCACCACTGTCTTTCATCTCCAATTAATTCCTACACTGATAGATAAGGGGGTCACATCCATGGTCTAGTGAACATCCATGGAGGGTAGACATTGTAGACCTGTTGTTAGACCTCACAATGAAGAGAAGGATTAAATTTGCCACCAGGAAATCTACTTGGAAGGATCTCAAGCAAGTTACAACAAGGATTTGTCCCACTCCGAATGTAACCGGAAATTCAGCCATCAGATTCTTAGGGAAGGAATGGAGGTAAATGTGACGACGGATGGAGAAGCTTCAAGCTCCACTGGTAAAGCAAGTGGGGGAAAAAGGCAAGAGATGCACTTCCGCAGCCTCTGCCCGGATTTTACATTTATTTTTGTGTCTTTTAAATAGGTTGTTCAAAATGAGGTTTTCAAATCTTCCTTTCACATTTCACAGATATGAATGGTACCAGGTTTACCATTTTAAAAAGTCACAGTTGAGCTTCCAGCCTGTGCACTTTTTTTCTTTCATTAATGGGTTCTTTCCAAGGCAGGAAACCAACAAGAGAGAAAATTTATAGATAGACTAAGTTAAAGAATGATGTTCTGAGCACAAGATTTTCTTTTCTGCTTTTAAATATCCTCATTTGTCTTCACATTTTTTTTTCAAACCCCTTCACATCCTATTCCATGCAGCTAGATGCTTGGTATGCTAACACTTAGGAGAACAGAAGGCTTTCTCCAGTGAGAGCTACAGAGTTGTTTTGTGTAACTGCCAGCACCGCCAACCTGAGCCTCCCAACACGGACCAGCCCGGCCCTGCCAGAATGCAATCTGTCTCCAGTGCCACAGTCGAGGAGAGGCCCAAAGGCACCTTAGACTAGCTTTTTACCTCTAGAATTGGAAGATGGCTTCAAAAATTGAGCAAAGTCTTTTATTTTTTTTATTTTTTTTTATTAAGGTCATCTATTGGAGAGACCAATTGAAAAAACACTGGCTAAAAACATGCAACTTATTTTTTCTCAGCAATTTTTCTGTTCATCCCAGGCCCTCTTCTCATCTAGTTAAAATCAAAGGATTTTTTTTTTCAAAAAAAATTATGTTGTTTCTTTTAGTAGTATGTGCTTCAATGATTAAAATAGAGACTTAATCTTACAATTATACAAGTTCATGTGTATTATATAAAGAGAGAAATAAATAGCATATAATTTAATAAATTTGTATCTATTAATTTCTTAGAAATGTGAGAGGTCACAGAGGCAAAGAAGAGAGTATTATCTCGGACTTTAAGAACCTTCTCTTTTTTCGTTAATCCTTTTAATTAAAAAATAAAAGAATTTAGATTATTTTTTACCAATAAATTTGTCAAACATTATTTTTATATATTCCTATTTACTAATATAAGTAGGGGGCTGAGATTGTTCACTGTGAGCATATGTATATTGCATAGATTTTTGGAGGACAAAATAAAAATATACATATAATTTATAGACGAAATGACAGGACATCTGGGGTTTACATTAAAACTATCTAGTAGAATGTGGGTAGAGGGAAGTAGGATAGGAAGAAGAAAACAGGCCGGGCTCGGTGGCTCAGCCTGTAATCCCGCGCTTTGGGAGGCCGAGGTGAGTGAATTGCCTGAGACTGCGGGTTCAAGACCCGCCTGGGCTACTTGGCGAAACCTCATCTCTACAATAAATCAAAAAATCAGCTGGGCATGGTAGCGCGTGCCTGTAATTGCGGCTACTCGGAAGGCTGAAGCAGAAGGATCACCGGAGCCCAGCAGGTCGAGGCTGCAGTGGCCAGGAGCGGCCACTGCACTCCAGTCTGGGTGACAGAGTGAGACTCCAACCCCCCGAAAAAAGAATGAAGTGGGTCTCCCTTTTAAAATCTAATTTGTCCTTCTATTTCTTTTAAGGGCAAGTATTTAGACTGTTGATATTTATGCTTATTATTGATATATAGGATTTTATTCCTGTCACAGTGTTGTTAGCTAGCGACTTTGTATTCTCAGTTTTGTGATTAATGTATAGGATTTGTGGGCTATATTCTTACATCTGCTTTGGTGATAAGTCGGATCATTTTTTTGTTTTTGTTTGCATGTTTATAACTTCCTTTAACACCCTTTGAAGGGCTTGTCTGTTGGTGACAAATTCCCTTAGCTATTGCTTGTCTGGGAAATATTTTATTTCTCTTTTTTTATGAAGCTTATTTTCATGGGGTTAGAAATTCTGGGCTGGCATATCTTTTCTTTAAAATGTTAAAAATAAACCTCTAATTCATTTTGGGTTGAAATGTTCCTACTAAGAAATTTCTTGTTAGTTGAATGGGTCTTCTTTGATAGGTGTTCTGGCCTTTCTCTCTTGTTGCCTTTAAACATTGTATTTTCACGTTGTCATTGGATAGTTTGATGATCATACACCATGGTAATCATTGTCTCATATAGTACCTCACAAGATTTCTTTGGGTTTTTTGTTTTTGTTTTTGTTTTTTTTGTATTTGCATGTTGACCACTCTAATAAGATTGGTAAAATTTTTCTGGCTTATGACCTCAAATACTTTTTTCTAGGTTGTTTACATTCTTTCCTTTTTTCTAAGAAAGCCAAGAAAGTGTAATTTTGTCCCTTCACAAATTTCCATATTTCTCAAAGGACTTGTTTAATTTTAAAATTGTTTTTATTTTTATTTTTTCTAATTTGGTTGGTTTAAAGTATTAGTCTTTAAGCTCTGACATTCTTTCTTCTGCTTTGTTTAGTCTATTGTTAAGAATAGTGACTACGTTTTTAAATTTTGGAAGTGTATTCTTCAATTCCAAAAGTTCTGTTTGGTTCTTTCTTAGAATGTCCAGAAAAACTTATAGTTCTTGGATTGTTTTTATGGCTTTTTTGTTTTGAGATTTCACTTTCACTTGGATATCACAAAATCTCTTTGTCACCCATATTCTGAATTTTACATCTGTCATACAGACAATTCATTCTTGTTAGAATTCACTGCTCAGGAACTTGTGCAATTATGTGGGGATGATAACTCACTCTGGCTTTTTGTATTACCAAAGTTCTTGCACTGGTTCCTTTGCATTTGAGAAAGCTGATGCTTCATCTTCTTTTTTTTTTAATTTGCTGTCATTGAGAAGGTTTTTTTTCTTCTTGTTCCCCTTTTCCCCCTTTTGAATATAATCATGGCGTATCTTGTGTACAGTTTGTTCATTTTTTTCCTGGGTACTTTCAGAGGCCCATTGCTTTGTACTGGTCCCTTGGTTGCAAATAGGGTAGTGTGAGGCCTGTCTCAAACAATGCTTGTTGTAGTCTTCTTTTTTCAGCATATTTCAGAATACAGACCAGTAAATGATGCTTAAAAGTAAGAGTCAGTAGTAACGGCAGTAGTATTTCAGGCAATTGAGCTCTCAGAAGCATTCCAGATCTTGGATCCACTGTTCAGGTAGGTGTGGGTCACGTGCTGTGAGGTTGAAGCTGCAAATCCCCATCTGGTAGGAGGTGACTAATATGGAATATGCTGACTACTTCCTGTTCTTACATATTGTAGCTGTGGAGTCTGTGTTGGGAGTAAATAAAAGTGCCCAACTCATTTTCTCCCTCCTGGCCTTGGAGTGGCAGGGGTTGGGCCAGCAGTAGCAATAGTGGTAGCAGTCAGAGAGCTTTACCATCTCACAGAAAAAGCAGACTTCCACCACAGTGTTCAGGCTGGTGTGGGGTCACCATGCTGTGAGATTGAAGCAGATCATTTTCCTCTGGTGAGAAGCAGCTGAGATTGCCACTCCTTCGTATAGCCACTGCAAAATTTGCATTGGGGGCATGTGATAGTGCTCAGTTTTTCTGTTCTCTCTCTGGCCCAGAAACAGCAGTGGCAGTGGCAGAGACCACAAAAGGCTTACTGGGAAGCTATGGCAATTGTATTTTAGAGGAATGGCAGGCCTCAGCTTCAGTATTCAAACCGGTGTGGGGCCACTGTGCTGCGGCTGGCCTGCAGCAGGAAATTCGCATCTGGAGGAAAACAATTGAGATGCGAGGCTTGAGGGTTGTGCCAATTGCTTGCTGCTCCTTCATATTGCAGTTGCAAAATTTGTGCTCTGGGTGCATGACAACACCCATCTTGTTCTTCTCTGACTTGAGGACAGCAAGGAAGGGGGGAGAGACAGGATCAACAGGAACCACAGCAGTAGCAGTCACAAATGCTTTTACAACTACCTCTGGCCGTTGAGCTCTCTTTCTCTGTAGACTTCCTTCCTGACAGGTGGCAACAGCTGGTGCAGTCTTGCACAGAAATCAATGGCTTGAGATTCCACATGGCTGAAAAATTGACTCTGCACAATCACTAGGCCATCTCTATGGTCTTAGGGTCCAAAAGGTTGCATAGAGTCTCCTGTGACTAAAATTACAAGGGTTCATCATAATGGTGCGGGTTACCAGGGGTTTCTCACTCTCTCACTCATTCTTATGTCACATTGAAAATCCTCACATGAGCCGGGCTCAGTGGCTCAGCCTGTAATCCCGCGCCTTTGGGAGGCTGAGGTGAGTGGATTGCCTGAGCCCGCGGGTTCGAGACCCGCCTGGGCAAGCGAGACCTCATCTCTACAATAAATCAAAAAATTAGCCGAGTGTGGTAGCGCGCGCCTGTAGTTCCAGCTACTTGGAAG
>CAUYQG010045018.1:0-11179 GCA_963574415.1 Tarsius wallacei | reverse complement strand
GAGTGGATTGCCTGAGCCCGCGGGTTTGAGACCTGCCTGGGCAACTTGGTGAGACCTCATCTCTACAATAAATCAAAAATAAGCTGGGCGTGATGGCGCTCGCCTGTAGTTCCAGCTACTTGGAAGGCTGAGGTGGAAGGATCACCGAAGCCCGGCAGGTAGAGGCTGCAGTGGCCGGAAGCGGTAATAGAGTCTGGGTGATAGAGTGAGACTCCAACTCAAAAATAAAATAAAATAAAATAAAACTCAAATGAGAATTCTGTTTCTCTAGAACCAAGTTCAATACCACAGTCTGTACTAGTCAGGGCTTTCCAAAGAAACAGAACGAACAGGGTATACATAGATATATTGTATAGAAATATATTTATGAGGAGGGACCGGCTCAAGTGATTATGGAAGTTGAGAAGTTCCACAATCTACCATCTGCAAACTGGAGGTCCAGGAAAGCCCGTGATGCACTTCCAGTCCAAATCTAAAGGCCTAAGAATCAAGGGAGTCCGTGATATAAGACCCGGTTCAAATCTGAAGACCTGAGAAACAGAATTATTGATATCTGTGGGCAGGATAAAAAAATTGAATGCTCCATGCATTTTTGTTCTATTCAGACCCTCAGTGGATCAGATGATGCCCTCCTTCATTGGTGAGGGTGATCTTCGTAGCTCACTTTCTGATTCAAATGCTAATATACTGTGGAAACACCGTCACAGATACAGCCATAAATAATGTTTTACCAGCTATCTGGACATCCCATAGCTCTGTCAAATTGACACATAAAATTAACCATCACAGAGTCTGTAGTTTTTTGTTTTTTTTTTTTAATCAGGTTTGGAAAAATTTTGTCCATTATTTCTTTAAATATTTTTTTTCTCTAGCTCATTATGTTCATTTAAAAAAATTCACTTTTCTCTCTGTGCTTCATTTTGGATTGTTTCTATTGTTGTTTTTGAGATTACTGAAGCTTTTCCTCTGCAATGTCTAATTTGCCATTAACTTCATTGAATATTTTTTCATCTCAGACATTGTAGTATATGTCTATAAACATTCCAACTTGGATATTTTTATATCTTCATTTTCCTATTTAACTTTTTCAACATATGGAATACAGTTAAAATAACTACTTTTAAGGTCTTGTCTACTAATTCTAATATCTGTGTCAGTTTTGGTTTGGTTTCGATTTTTGTTTTTTTTTAGTTTTGGTTATATTTTCTTGTCTGGTAGTTTTTTATTGGATAGGATATATTTTGAACTTTGCCTTGCTAAGGGGTGCTTGATATTTTTGTGTTCCTATAAATATTCTTGAGCCTTGTTTATAGACATAGTTTAGTTACTCGGAAACATTTAATCTTTATGGGTCTTGCTTTTAAGATTTTGGGGGGGGGAGACAGAGCAGTATTTAGTCTAAGGCTAATTAGCTTACACTTCTGATGAAAGTTCCTTTTGTGCACACTACTCGGTGCCCTCTAAATCATAAGGACTTCCTGTCTGGCTGGCGGGAACAGGCACCAACCGCCCTCTCCTTCCCTCCCACCACGTGTAAGTTCTGGGCACTGTTACCTTTTATCCTTCAAATATTCCTTCTCTGGTCTTGCCCGCAGTTCCTTCCCATACATGCACTGATTAGTACTCAGCTGAGTGCTTGGGGGACACCCTCTGCAGATATCTAGAGTTATATCTCTGTGCCGCACTCTCCTCTCCAATACTCTGTCCTCCAAACTCTGGCTTCCTCAGTCTCCTCACACATCCAACCCTGTCTCCTCATCCCAGAGAGTCTGTTGGGCTCTGTCTGGATTCTCAATCCCTATGCTGTGGCATGGAAACTATTTGAAGGCAATAAACTGGAAGAACTATAGTTTCCCCCTCATTTGTTTCCTGTCTTTTAGTGACCCCTGTCCCCTGTTGCCTTATGACCTGCGTCGTGAAAACTGTTATTTTGTATTCTTGTCCATTTTTTGTTTGTTGGAAGTGGGAAGGTACATCTGGCCCCTGCTTTCCAACCTTGACTGACAGAAGGAGTCTCTGGGGAGTGTTTTTACTGGTACTGTGACTAAGCCTGCAGACTAAGTTACATGTAGCTCTTAAACAGACCTTGTCTTTTCTCAAGATAATACTCCATTAATTTGTTGTTTTTATCATTTGGCATCCGTGATTATACTGATATTTTTCTTGCCTTAATTAAATCAGTTTTCTCTTTAGCAGGGTGCCGATTGAGTGGATTCTACTTCTAACTGAAAAGATATCATTGTGTCCATTCTGGGAAGAAAATTGCTCTCTTTTTGGGAGAACATCAATGTTTCAGTTCTATTTAATATGTGGGAGTGAAAATCTATTCAGTGTACTGGCCTGACTTGAAAGAGTTCACCTATCATTATAGAGTAGGAAATTATCCACTGGTTTAACCAAGCCCCAAATGTGTCTGACTTTAGCTTTCTTGGATATTTACCTCTATTTCTGAGAAGGTAAAATATAATTTTGCCACATGTTTGTTTTGGAAGAATGACATAAGAGAAAAAGTATCAGAGGGGGACTTGGGAAAGCTGGTTTGTACACCCACTCCTGCCTCTAGTTGACCATTTGAACTTGGGCCAATCAATGAACTTCTCTGGGTCTCATGCTCTTCATCTATAAATGAGTTTGCCCACTAATTTCTGACATTCTAGGACATGTCAACAGCTTTTTGGCTCTATGGTTCAGAGTACAAATTTTTGAAGAACACATTTAAAAATGTAGGTCTTTGGACACACCATGAACATGCACTAATTTCTTGGATGAAGATGAAGATGGTCACTAGAAGCTGTGAGCCAAATTGAGTGACAAAAACAAACCAACCAATGGACAAAACTCCATGAAAAGCAAGCTCCTGTTAGATAATTGATAAAAAGATTTGCTAGAAGTAGCAAGCTCGTGTCATAGAGCTTTTTTGTTTTCATGATTTTAGAATGCCAGAACTCACCTATTAGTATCACTGATGTGGGCCAGGCCCCTTCCCTTACTTTTTTGCATTTTTATTGAGGTGTGTTTCATATACAGTAAAGTGTGTAAAGGGC
Organism: Tarsius wallacei; assembly: GCA_963574415.1. NCBI lineage: Eukaryota > Metazoa > Chordata > Mammalia > Primates > Tarsiidae > Tarsius > Tarsius wallacei. The sequence continues at coordinate 8,135 of CAUYQG010045018.1, read as the reverse complement.
ACTAGTCCTAAGTATACAAATGGAAACATTCTTACATATGTGCACATCCACTTGGCCATCACCCTACTCAAGAGGCAAAAAGGAACTTGTGAATAATTTCTCTCATCTCACATAATTCTTTTTTGACTCTTTCCGGTCCATTTCTACTGCACTTTTTCCCTTACTGCTACCAGAGGTAACCATGCTTCTAGTTTCAATCACTATTCATCTTGAACTTATACGCATGTAATCATACAGTACATTTGCTTTGGGGTCTGGCTTTGTTTACCGAATATAATCATGCTGTTATGGGATGTGTTCTTTTAAAAGTTGCTCTTTAGTGTTTCACTGTATGAATATACTACAATTTATTTACCTATTTGCCTGTTGATCAGCATTTGAACCGTTTCTAGGGTTTGGCTATTATGGTTGTGAACATACTTTTTGATGTCTTTTGGGGACTATATGTACTCATTTCTCTTGGGTATATACTCAGGGATGCAATTGCCAAGCCATACAGAAAGTTTATGTTTGGCCTTAGCAAATGCTGGACACGGCCTGATTTGAGGTCTTACGGAGCTTTGTTATTTTATTTTCTCAGAAAAGAATCCCTTTGAAAGAAACACAGAAGCAGAGGGTTAGAAGGTGGGACCTAAAAAAGAGATGTACAGAGTGATTTTGTTTAGACTTGGTGTACGCTGGGCTGTTAGATGATGACAGGTGAGAGATCTAAGCCATATGGGTGGGAGGGGCCACACTGGGGACAATGGGGGCTGGGATCCCCAAGAGAACACAGGACATAGATGGGGCTTGAGGTAGTGCTGAGTGTGTCTGAGAAGTCTTTGTGGAGGTTGAGGGACTTTGCAAGGACAGAGATGGAGGTGGGCCCTGGGAACACCCACACAGGCCAGGTTTGGTCTCCCAAGAAAAGAGAGATGAAATTCAAGCCAGAACCTGGAGCCACATCTAAAGTGCTGATGGGGGCTGCCTCACGCAGAACAATGAACTGCCCTGCACTCTGTCTTGGTTTCTTATGGGGTATGGTAGCTTCCCATTTTTGATGTGCTAAGGTGCAAGGTCCATCCATGAGTATTCTCTGAAAGCCAAGAATACTTAAAAAGAAGAAGAAGTGAGATCAGAACACTCTCCACAATGTGAGCACACAATTAGAAGGCAGCCATTGGCAATCCAGGAAGTGAGACCTCACCAGAACCCAGCCATGCTGACAACCTGACTTCAGACTTCCAGTTCTAGAACTGTGAGACAACAATTTCTGTTCTTTAAGCCACTTAGTCTGTAGTTCCTCATTATGGTAACCCCAATGAATATAGTCAGTCTGGGCTGAGAACCGCTGACCTGGGTGAGTCAATGGCACCCTCTAAGAGACACTGAGTTTGACTCAGAACCTCCCAACTGGTCTGCTAAAGCCCTCTGGTTTGTCTCAAATAATTTATAGATGTACACTGAATTGGTTTCAGGTGTGTCAAGGTATTGGGTTTCCCTTCAATCCTCAAGGTGGTTGAATTCCCAGAATAGTTGCTTTGGTCCCAAATAAACTTCTAGAATTGTTACCGGTGTGTTGAACAAAAATATTACCATTTTTTTTAGGTCTCATGAGGTGAAAACAGTGGAAAAAGTGAGAGCACTCACCCCTGCTGCTTAGTGCAGAGTGTAGCCCTGTCATACAATATTTCTAGCTAAGCACTGGGCCTGGGTGCCTGTATGTTGGCGTTGGGGGTGGGTGGAGGTGGTGAAGGCCACATTTCTTTTCTTTCTTTTTTTAACTTTTAATTTTTTTATTTGAAAGATGTAGGTTACAATTCGGGGTTAGGTATACAAATGTTTAACATGCAGGTACCCTTGTTGATGAGGTTGTGGGCCGTATTTCTAATGGGCCAGGAGAATAATTTTATTTAGATTCTTGGTACACTGGGGTGTTAACTGATGAGTGGTGGGAAGTAGGTGAAATTAGGAGCATCGGTCTCAAAGGGTCAAAATGACCAGTTGAAGTTAAAAAATGAGTTAGTCTTTCCAAACCATTTCTCCTCCATAATTGTAACCACTGTTGCTATAAAAAATTCAATGAAAAAAAAATTAGGTCTAAGACTTACTATCTTAAAAGAGATCATGACAACTAAAACGCTGAACAATTTTACCTGCATAATTCACTCTCTTCTACAAAGCTGGAGAGAAGGAATTCCCTAGGGACATCTAGCTATTTCCAATGGTGACCAATCACGGCAGTGCAGGTTTCAGGACCCCTTCCTGTCCTCCCTCCTCTATCTACCATCCTCAAAGAGAAAGCCTCAGGCAAGGATGGATTTCTGGATTTCTGGATTGTCTAGAGTTTGCGCCTGGTGCATCCAGGAGGCAGGTAACTCATCATGAAGGGAAGGACGGCCGCTCAGCGTAGAGAGGTTTTACAAAGAGAAGAATACTGTAGCCTCTTTTGCCCTCAGGATTGCGGCCCACCATGGAAGAAATGCATGAGTCAATGTGAAAAATTGCTTTGGGAAATATTCTTAGGTGGAATATGCCTGGTGCAATGTAGAAAGAATTTATTTTTCTAAAGTGATTCCTGAGAAACACTTGTTTCATTCTTATTTCTCAGAATGTTAATAGGTAGTCTGTGAAAAGGAATGTGTTTTGTTGCCAAATGTTGGTGCATCTTGTTGTTACTCAGGTGTATGGATGGCAGAGTTTTTTCGAGGTTTTCTATGCTGCTCTGCATGTGATTCTCCAAGAGGGGTGTGTATATGAGGCCTTTTCCAAAATTGGTTAACTGTGAGAACATATTTTCTTAGAGGGTCTCTTGGGTTTGGTGCTCCACAACATGCATGTTAAGAAACAGTGTGCTAGGCCAGGCATGGTGACTAATGCCTGTAATCTCAGCACTTTGGGAGGCCAAGGTTAGAGGATTGCCTGAGTTCGCGGGTTCGAGACCAGCCTGGGCAACTTGGCAGGACCTCATCTCTACAATAAATCAAAAAATTAGTCGAGCGTGGTGGTGAGTGCCAGTAGTTCCAGCTACTTGGGAGGCTGAAGTGGAAGGATCGCCTGAGCCCAGCAGGTTGAGGCTATGGTGGCCGTGAGTGTGCCACTGCCCTCCAGCCTGGGCAACAGAGACTCCAACTCAGAAAAAACAAAAAAACAAAAAACAAGAAATAGTGTGCTAAAACACAGGCAAATGTAGAATTCAGATTATTTTCTGGAATTCTCCACCAGAAGCCTCTCAAGTCAGGACCCAGGAAACTTCCTTTTCCTCCCAGTTTCCTTTTCTAATTTCTTTCTTCAAGTCCTTGCCACACCGAAGTTCTGAATCAAGAACTCGATATGTCCCGTGGCACTTTAAGAGAAGTCAGACAAGTGTATTTGTTTGGTCTGGGTCTCAGTCTCTTCATTTGTGAAAGGAGAAGATTGGATTATGATGACTAATGTCTCTTCCAGGTCTTTAATTCTATGCCTTTTTTTGATTCAAAATGTATGATCCCTGATCCCAAGATGGTAACTGTCTAGCTTAAGGTTCAAGGCTATTGCAAGTGACATGACTAGTGAGCGATGTAAATGGCACATATCTGTGTGCCAAATTGTGTGGTGCAGACTAGAGGGGCTATACAAGTGCAGAGAGGGAAAACCAATGAGGCTGGGGCACTTTTAGCTTTCTATGTTTTTCTCTTGCTACATTAGGCACTCAACAGAGCTCCTAAAATAACGATTTAATGAGAATGTATTTGGCTATAGAGATTTAAAATGCATTGACTACATGGAAGCATGGAAGGACTTTGTTCTATGTCTACTTAAGCTCACTTAATAACAGTGTGGAGGTTGGATACAATGTGAGATTAATGAAAACACTTCTGTCAATGTAAGCATTTAATACTTATTGAAATAATCATTAGGTTACTAATGCCTTTTGCAGATTTGAAGACTTGAACTAAAGGATGTTTTAGCTGAAGGCACAAATAAGAGTGTTAGAGCTAGAAGAGTCTTATGGGATCATTTAGGTCAGGGGTTGGCAATCTTTTTCTGCAAAGGGCCAGATAGTAAATATTTTAGGCTCTGCGGGCTGTTAGATTACTGCTGCTACTCTTTAATACTGCCATTGTAGCACAAAAAGCAGCCATTGATAATATGTAAATAACTGGTCGTGGCTGTATTCCAACACAACTTTATATACAAAAACAGATTTGGCCTGTGGCTATCGTTGCTGAGCCTTGATTTGGATGAAGACCAAGGTAGTAAAGGGTTTTGGCCAAGATCACAAAGATCTATGGACCGAATTGTGTCTCCCCAAAATCCACATGTTAAAGCCCTACACCCCAATGTGACAGTAATTGGAGATGGGACCTAGAAAGAGGCATTTAAGGTTAAATGAGGTCATAAGGGCAAGACCCTGCTATGAGAGGATTGGTGTCCTTACAAGAAGAGACACCAGAGCGCTCTCTTTCCTCCCCGTCCCCACCGGCAATGTGAAGACATAGTGAGAAGGCAGCCATCTGCAATCCGGGAAGAGAGTCCTCAGCAGAACCCAACCATGCTGGCACCCTGATCTCAGACTTCTAGCTTCCAGTACAGTGAGAAAATAAATTTCAGTTGTGTAAGCCTCCCAGTCTACGGTATTTTGTTATGGCAGCCTGAGATAACTAATACACACAGCAAGTTAGGGGCAGATTGAGGGCTGGCATCCAGATCTTCGGAAGGCATTTCAAACAGCATTGGGTGAGAGAAGAAGGAACATATTGGCTTAAGTTTGGAAAGACATGTGCTGCACTTTCTCCATTTCACACTTTTATGATTTGGTCCAACATATAGATGAATAGATCAAAGAATTAGATCTTCATTTTGGAATGCTGCAGTGTTGAGAGTGCCCTCTCTAGCTGAAAGATGACTTGGTTACGTACATTTCAGGAAGGCAGAAGTTACAGGAAACCGCAAATCAATGAGATTTTCATTGGTTTGGACCAGGAAGGAGGGACACTTCCAAGCAGGAGGCTTGCAGGCCATAGGTGGATTCAAAGATTTCTTGACTGGTAATTTGCACTTCCTATGTGAGGATCTGGGAGATCAGTAGAGGTGACGCTTTGTTAAGATAAAGGGATGAACATATGGAAATTGTAACTTGTAGCTAATTCTTGATCAAAACCCTAAGTGCCCATATCATGAGTAATAAGATAAACAAGTGGGACCTCATCAAACTGACAAGCTTCTACAAAGCAAAAGAATCCATCCAGAGAGCAGGGAGACAGCCCACAGAGTACCAAATGTTTTCACTCATAAGCGGACCTTGAACAATTATTATAATACTATAAGAAAGGGATTGGCAGTAGTGGGAAATTGCCAGGGGAGGGGGGGTGGGATTGACAGTTGAGGGAAACTGCTAGGGGAGGGAGGGTCACACCTCATCAACAAGGGTTCCTGCATAATGAACATTTGTATCCCTAACCCTGAATTGTACCTCACATCTTAAAAAAAAAGATAAAGGGGTGGAAAACTTCAGGTTTGTTGATATTTTAACAAAGCTCTATATGTGGCAGACTTCGGGGAGGATAGATAAATGTCTTGCAACGCTCCTCAGAGTCTGGGAATCCATAAGAGTTGGCTTGGCAGGGCCATAAACCTTCTTTATTTGTTATGTGATGTTATGCCAGAGTCAGGTGGAGGACAAACATTAGGTTATAGGGTAATGGGGTGACAAAACCTTGTCTGGTGAGTCCTTTTCAAGCAGTGACTCTCCAAGCCTTTTAGTTAAGAATTTGGACAAGAGGAGAGAAAGACCAGGTTTAGACCTCAGAGTGAAAGTTTCATGAGAATGGGATGTGGGACTGTCTTGTTCAGTGTGGCCTTACCAGCACCTATGATGGTGCCTGTCCGGCTGGAGGTGTTCAATAGTTTTTGTTTAATGAACAAGTTCTATTAGGCATTGGGAAAACACAGGCAGGTATTGAGGAGTTCCACAGGCTGTGAGTGTCAAACACTGGAGAAATGGAGCTTTCGGGAGGATTAGGGTGTGGCAAGCAAGTTCTGACCAGAGACACTAAGTATTTTCACTTTTCAATACTCAGTATGTCATAGACCTGGCCACTAGTTGGCAAATGCTTTCAGCTCTATTGGGGAGTTTAGAGAGAAAAAAAAAAAACTTCCAGTTTCACAATGTCAGTCAAGGAGCAAGTGGGATTGATTTTCTAAGCATCTACTTTGGAGCAAACTCATAAATGAAAGGTTCTGAGTGCAAAATGGGCAGCCTCGCAAGCCTTCAGAAGATGACTTCATTTAAATAAGGGTTCTGATTACATTGCCAGGGCTTTTCTGTCCTTCGAAAAAGCCTGGAGATCTGTGGAAATAATCCCACTTTCTTGGAAATCGGTGGTTTTCTTGTCCGAATGATTGCTATATAGCTCCACAGTCCATATTCAAGCCCCATTCCAGTAAAGCTTGTCTCATGTGATGTAAATGTGTAACCTGTTGCTCATGAATCTAGAACAACTCAGGGGATATTTATGAGAGATCTGAAGAAATGCTTACAGCTCGTCCCTCGGTGTGCGAATCTGTTGCACATTGAAATGCACATTTGGGCAGGCGAATTTTACTTTGCAAGCTGGCTTCTGTGGAGGTGGCCAACTGAAGAGAAGTCCTTGCCCCACAGTTATGCTAGCACCTCATTAAATAAGCCAGACTTGGGTGTCTGAACTACTCATTGCTCCCTACTAGTTATGGCAAAGAGATGGGAGAAATTTGAACAGCATCAAATTCAAAACGAGGGGTGAGTCTAGGCTGTTTCTGGCTTTCCCCTTGAGTAATTACACAGCGTCGAATGAGACGGAGTCCCTACTACTATGGAGGAAACAACAACAACAATAATTATAGTGATAATAATAAGTATTTACTAAAGAATATCTACATGCTAGGAAGTTTTCCAATGGATACAGATAAACTATCTCAATTAATCCTCCTAATAACATTAAAGTAGATGCTATTATTATAATTATTTTTCAGATGAAGAAACTGAGGCACAGAGGTGTTATATAACTTGCCTAAAGTCATGTGACTTGGGAGTAGTGAAGCCAGGTTTTGAACCAGGTGCCACAGCACACCCTCTTAACCACACAGCTTTGAGGGTAATTACAATATAGAATGCTAAGAGCTACAGCTGGAGAAGCACCATAGAAGCATTCTTAACCCTCCTGTACTAATTTGACTGACTGTATTCACCAACACTCCCCTTCCCCATGTAAAACATACTTACGCATGCCTTTAGCACCTTGAACACTATAGTGGAAGGCTACTGCCTAGTACACTTGAATACTGTTATTGCCAACAGGTACGTTGTGTGTAGAAACAATATAAGCTGTCTCTTGGAGAAAGAAAATATAAAATCAGAAGCACGAGTCTCCTTTAAGAAGGGCATCTTTAATTAAAGGGATTCTAGTAAGTGATTTAGGACCTATATTGTTTGGTTTCTGTCTGCTATAAAATTGGATTTATGATTTAGTAAACCAAAAGAAGGGTTTTGGGTAGCTAAATAATTAACTGAGATGAGGATTTTTGAGAAAGATTAACATGCGATTATGTTCTCTGTTCTCTACCACAAGGGACAGTTTTCTTCCCTGGGTTTTTATTCCATGCAATATAAGGAGATAAGGACTGTCTTGCTGTCTAACTCTCTTGTTACAAGACAAAACTTTTATGCTTGCAAAGCCTATTTTAATAATTGCAGAAAATTATATCTAGGATAGAAGATGATTATAGGTTATAAATTTTACCCACTTTAATCAATTTAGGTACAACTGAACCTGAAATGAACTTTCTAACAACAACATAAAGAATGAACCAGAAAAAAAAGGAGAGCTGGGTATAATTTAAATTCTTGATAACCTAAGTCAGTGGTAGCCTGCTAAAATTGTCCCTAATACCAGCTGGGACAAGCTCTTAAGCTTGGGCCATCTCACCCCAGACCAGTGATTTGGAAAGTCATTGCCAATGTTTACCTAATAATCCTCTAATTTATCAATTTATGCTTCAGTCCTTGACCAATTCTCTACAAATGAGATATTCTTTTAAAAATACTGCTGGATTTGGATCATACTCAGTGATCTATCACAGAAACAAAGAACAGAGTACCATATGTTCTCACTCATAAGCGGACCTTAAACAATTAT
>CAUYQG010045017.1:0-14880 GCA_963574415.1 Tarsius wallacei | reverse complement strand
AAAGTCTCAGGGTAGAAAATTAATGTGCAAAAGACAGTCACATTTCTATACACCAACAATAAACAAACAGAAACCCAAATAAAAAGCACAATCCCTTTCACAATAGCCAGGAAAAAAATCAAATACCTTGACGTCTTCCTAACCAGAGACATGAAAGACCTTTACAATGAAAACTACATAACACTGCTCAAAGAAATCAAAGATGACACAAACAAATGGAAAAATAGTCCATGCTCATGGATAGGAAGAATCAACATATTAAGATGTCCATCTTGCCCAAGGCAATCTACAGATTTAATGCAATACACATTAAACTACCAGCAGCATTATTCTCAGAATGGGAAACAACAATATAGGAATTCATATGGAAACATAAACGGCCACAAATCACCAAAACAATCCTCAGCAAAAAAATAAAGCAGGAGGTATCACACTTCCAGACTTTAAACTCTGTTATAAAGCTATGTTAATAAAAACAGCCTGGTATTTTTACAAAAACAGGTATATAGACCAATGGAACAGGATAGTGATTCCAGAAGCAAAACCTCAATTTCTCAACAAACTCATCTTCGACAAAGCCTCCACCACCAACAACTGGGGAGAGGAGAACCTATTCAGTAAATGGTGCTGGGAAAACTGGCTGGCCATATGCAGAAGATTAAAACAAGACCCCTACCTATCACCATACACAAAAATCAACTCTAAGTGGAACAAAGAACACATGTAAAACCTCAAATTATAAGAACCTTACAAAATGCAGGAGATATCCTTATGGAAATTGGAATTGGCAACCAATTCCTGATCAAAACCCCAAATGCCTATGCCATAAGAAATAAGATAGACAAGTGGGACCTCATCAAACTGACAAGCTTCTGCAAAGCCAAACAAACCATCAAGAGAGCGGAGAGACAGACCACAGACTGGGAAAAAATATTTGCCAACTGTATGTCTGACAAAGTCCTAACATCTAGGATCTACAAGGAACTCAAACATGCTGAAAAGAGAAAAACAAACAGCCCCATTACTAAGTGGGCAAAAGATATGAATAGACAGTTCTCAAAAGAAGACATACATGTAGCCAACAGATACATGAGAAAATGCTCAGCCTTACTAGTCATTGAAGAAATGCAAATTAAAACTACACTGAGATACCACCTAACTTCAGTCAGGATGGCTATCATCAATAACTCAAAAAACAGCCGGGCTCGGTGGCTCAGCCTGTAATCCCATGCCTGGGGAGGCTGAGGTGAGTGGATTGCCTGAGCCCGCGGGGTCAAGACCCGCCTGGGCAACTTGGCGAGACCTCATCTCTACAATAAATCAAAAAATTAGCCAGGCATGGTAGCACATGCCTGTAGTTCCAGCTCCTTGGAAGGCTGAGGCGGAAGGATCGCCGGAGCCCAGCAGGTAGAGGCTGCGGTGGCCGGGAGTGGCCACTGCACTCCAGTCTGGGCGACGGAGTGAGACTCCAACTCAAAAAATAATAATAATAATAAATAACTCAAGAAACAGCAGATGCTGGAGAGGATGCAGTGAAAAGGGAACACTTCCACACTGTTGGTGGGAGTATAAACTAGTACAACCTCTGTGGAAAACACTGTGGCAATTCCTAGAAGATCTAAAAATTAACCTTCCATACAACCTCACAATCCCCCTACTGGGAATATACCCAGAAGAACTCAAATCACTCTATAAAAAAGATACTGCACATGTACATTTATCACAGCATTGTTCAGAGTAGCAAGAACATGGAACCAACTGTGCTACCCATCAAAAGAGTACTAGATTTAAAAAATGTGGTACATATATACTATGGAATATTATGCAGCCAGAAAGAACAAAATCATAAACTTCACAGCAACCTGGATGGACTTAATGTCTATAATACTGAGTGATCTTTCACAGAAACAAAGAACTGAGTATCATATGTTCCCATAAGCAGACCTTGAACAATTATCGTAATACTATAAGAAAAATATTGGCAATAGTGGAAAACTGCAGGGAGGGGGGTGAGGAAGCAGGATTGGCAGTAGTGGGAGTCTGCCTGGGGTGGGGGGGGCACACATCATCAACAAGGGTACCTTCATAATGAACATTTGTATACCTACCCCTGAATTGTACCCCATATCTTTAAAATAAAAAATTAAAAGTAAAAAAAAAACAAACAAGGCTCTAATAAGTCAAACTGTGCTGTAGTTAACTGCCTGACAGAAAAAAAACCAATACTCTCTAAAAGAAGAGAACAGAATATAGATTCTCCACAATGTAAAACTCACAATGTATAACATCAAACGAAAAATTACTAGATACACCAAGAAACAAGATAATGTAATGCAAAACCAGAAGAAAAATTCATCAGTAGAAATGTACCCAGAAATTACAGAGATAATATATTTAGCAGGTAGAAAGAGAACAGTTACTATGATCAACTGTATTTTTAAAACAAGAATATAGTGAAGAGAGATATTGAAGATTAAAAAAAGAGAAACTTCTGGGGATGAAAATACAGTGTCTATGATTTTTAAAAATTTACTGGTTGAGTCTAACAGCAGGTTAGACACTATATAAGACAATATCAGTAAATTTAAACACATAGCAATTAAAGATCTTCAAAGTGAAGCATAGACAGAAAAAAAAGACTAAAAAAGAAAGAAAGAAAAAGAATGAACAGAACCTCAGTGACTTATAGAAAAGTATAGAGATGTGTCATATTCATGAAATTGGAATATCAAAAAGAGAAATGAGGGGGACAAGAAAATATTTGAAGAACTAACAAATGAAACATTTCTACAAATTTGACGAAAATTGTAAACCTACAGATTCAAGAAATTTAAAATAACAATGCAAGATAAAGAAAACCATACCAAGACACATTCCAATGAAATTCCTGAAACCAGAAATAATCAGAAAAAAAATTAGAAAGAGAATAATTGAAGTAATCAGAAAAATAAAATAAAAATCAGATATTTATTTTTTGAAATTATGAAGGTGAAAAAACAACAGAACAACTTCTTAAAAGTACTAGGAGGGGATCAATCTAAAATTCTATATTCAGTGAAAATGTCCTTAAAAATTTAACGATGAAATTAAAGCTGTTTCAAATAGACAAAAGCTAACAGAATTCATATACAAGCAGACCTGTACTACAAGAAATTTTAAAGGAAGTTCCTTAGGTGGAAAAAAATTATACCAGATATAAAATCTGATCTTTTCAAATGAATAAAGAGTGCTGGAAATTACATATCTGAGTGAATGTAAATGGCTTTTTATCCTTTTGTTATTTTATATTTTTTTATAATAATTAACTCTTAAAGCAAAATGTATTGTGAAGTTTATACCACATGTAGAAGTAAAATATATGAAAATTATAGCACAAAAGATGAGTGAATGTTATTAAGTTCTTACATTATAACCGAAGTGGAATATTATTTGAAAATAGAGAATGATAAGTTAAATATGTATATTGTAAACCCTAAAGCTGTCATTAAAAAAATAAACTAAAAGGTATAGCTAATAAGCCAATAATGGAGATAATAAATCCAAAAATAAATGAATGACAAAAATGCCTCAATTAAGCCAAAAGAAGGAAATAAAACAGAAAAAATAAAGATGACTCAGGATAAATAGAAAACTTGTAGCAAGATAGCATATTTTGAAACCATCCATATTGATGATTATATTAAATATGAATGGTCTAAACACCCAGTTAAATGGCTGACATTATGAGACTTGAGAGAAGCAAAAAAGAGCAAGTTTCAATTTTATGCTATCTACCAGAAACCTACTTTAAATATGATGAAAGAGACGTTTGAAGTTTCAAAAAATAGAAAAAGATAAACCACACAAACGCTAACCATAAGAAAGATGGAAGAGATTATATTAATATCAGACATAGTAGACTTCATACAAGAAATATGAGTAAGAATAAAGAGAAATATTCAATAATGATGAAGTATATGTTTAATTTTTTTTTAACTGCCAAACTATTTTTCAGAGTGCCTGTACCATTTAATATTCCATCAGTGTATGAGTTTCAGTTCTCTGTGTCTTTGCCAAAACTAGATTTTCAACATTTTTTTATTCTGGTCCTAGTGGCTCTGAAGTGGTATCTCCTTGTCATTTTAATTTACATTTTCCTGAGAATATTTTCATCTCCAGTTGGATTGCTGGTGAGCTTGCCTGACCTTATGACTTGTTGGGTCTGACAGGGTTCAGCTTGTGATAGGTCCTTATGGCCATGAGGTCATATGTGTTTCATGGCCAGATATTCCATTTTTTTCCAGGCCTAGTAGCATACTAGGAGATGCTTTTTAAAAGGTATACAGTTCTCCACTGAGATAACATGGGTTGTGCTTTAGAACTTAGGGGTTATGTTGCATCTCTCTCACTGAGGCCTGTCATAAATTCCATGTGGCATCTTTTGTGACCATTGACATATGTCACCACAGGTCTGCCAGGTCATATAGCCTAAGTGGTAGGACCACTTGCACCACCGGATACAGAACCATTCTCTGCTCTGGGCCCCACTCAAAGCTGGTAGACTTTTGTAGTACCTGATATATAGGCCAGAACAATAGCCCTAAATGCTGCCTTCCAAACCTGAAGATACCCTCCAGGCATTATACAGTACTTCTTTCTTCATGGAAAGAGGAGCAAAATGCAACAATTGGACTCTTATTTTGAGGAGATGACCATTAATAGTATACGGCATTGGCTTGCCCCTGAATCTTCATAGCACTTGTCTCTCATAGGTGCATATGTCTTACCAAGGTCTTTAGCATGCTAGTTTTCTTTTGCTCATCTGGTTTGATGTCATCATAGTGACATCAGTGTTAGAGATTAGCATGATGTTCTGCAGGACATCCTCATGTCCTATATCTCTTTTGTTTATGTGGTAACAGAAAGTAGGAGACTTAACATAGTCCTGGGCCCAAACTGTAAATAATCTTGTTGTCTGTTCCAAATAAATATAAACAACTACTTCTGATCCTTTTTTTCTGAATTGCATAGAAAATAATGTAATTTGCCAAATAATTGACCACACAATCTAATACAGGGCTTGAAAAACTTTGTTCTGTAAAGGGGTAGATAGTAAATATGTTAGGTTTTTAGGCCACAACCAGTCTGTCTTAGCAAGACGTTTTAGGCAGAACGCAGATTAGATTTTCTGGTCTTTTTATGCCCGGGTTTAAATCCATGAGCTGTATCCTTCTTTGCAGGTTGTCTAATTGATGGTCCTGTCTCAGGAAACATACAAGGCTAGTTTTGGCAAAATCCTTGTGTTCTTGCGTCTCCTGTGACAGAAGTCCTGTCTTAAAACTAAAACCTTTCCATGTATCACATGCCCTCATTTTTGTAAGAGATGTAGGGAAGGCAAAATAGATTAGGTCTGTGTGATTTCTCACAAGTAGGGTAGTGAGATATGAGGGGGGACCCCAAAAAAAGCGGAATTATCATTTGAAAGGCAGGCCTCTTGCAGTACAGTCTTTCCCTACAAGGTAAGTGCTCCAGGAACCCATGGGCAACCAGCTAGCATTGTTGTGAGAGGCTGCATTTGGCTTCAGTCAATTTTTTTTTTTTTTTTTCTGGTGATTCTTTCAACTCATTTGCCCATTTTATGATGGGTGATTTACGAGTGCACCTGCCCATGCCAAGCTGTGTTCAGCAGTTTTTGACCAAAAATAGCGTGACCGCGGTGCCCCACCCTCTCTATTTGCACAATCTTGCCCTGAGCGAATTTTTTGTTCATTTGTTTCCCCAGTTGAAAAAAGTCCTCAAAGAGCAATATTTTGCCGATGTGGAAGAGATAAAACAAAAATGACAGAAGCACTAAAATGCATCAAAATTGACCAGCTCAAAAACTGTTTTGAGTAGTGAAAAAAGTGTCTTGATAAGTGTAGCGTATCAAATGGAGTATTTTGAAGTGACTGAAGTTTAAACATGAAAGAATAAATGTATAATTTTTAATATATGAATTCTGGGTTTTGGGGAGCCCTCGAATGTATGGGATGGTCATTGCTCAGGCTGTTATTTTTAACCCCTGAACTAGTGAAAAGGTCTTTGCTGTCACACAGGGTTTTAGATATGCAAAGCAAGAACCTAACTCAATTGTTTCTAACTCCCTATGCCTTCTCCCTACAAATCAGAGCAAATCTGTGTGGGATCAGAGATTCCCTCAGATGGGAGTTAGCTAAGCAAAGGTTAGCAAGCACCTAGTAAACAAAATTAAACTTTTGTTATAAAAATAACACCATGCATAATCAGGTACAGTCAATCCTCATTATTTGTATATTCCATGCTTGTGAGTTTGCCTACTCACCAAAATTTATTTGTAACCCCAAAATCAATACTCATGGTGCTTTCATGGTCATTAGAGGGCATGGGCAGAGTAGCAAAAATTTTGAATCACCCAAAATGCACCATCAAGGCTGAGGTCAAACAAGGCAACACTCTGACTTGTTCTAACTCTCATACTGTAAACACATGCCCTTTTGTGGTCTAAAACATGATTTTTGCATCATTGTGCTTTTTGTTGATGATTTGACTATTTAAAATGACCCCTAAGCATAGTGCTGGAATGCTGTCTAGTGTTTCTAAGTGTATGATAAGTGTTAGATAAACTTCCTCCAAGCTTGAGTAATAACACTGTTAGTCATGAGTTCAATGTTAATGAATCAGCAATGTGTATTAAATAAGACTGGTCTAAAATCTTACTTAAATATGTGGAAAATGGTTGTCCACCAGTCTAAGACCCATCCAAACATCTCTCATGGTACCTTCTGGGGCCCATGGTCTTTCTGGCTGGAATGTGAAGCAACAGTGAGTATCATAGGCCCTGGCACAGAGCAGGTATCAGGAAGAACCTCACAGGGGCCAACAAGCATCAAATCTACTGCCAACAAATGGCAGGAACGTTAGTAAATAGGACCCGTCCTGCCATCTCTGAGTCCCTTATGGGGCATGAGAGGTCCAGGTGGGTGCTACATACAATGGGTTATATCACAGCTGAAAAACCCAGGGCCAAAATCCCAGCACCTTTTTGAGTAAGCAGCAAACACTGAAGCAAGAAACAAGCCAATTCCTCTCTTTAGGGAACAAACAGTCACATGGTGGTTATACTGTGGCAGCCTTGATCTTCAGTAGCAGCAGACAGACAAGCCCACAGTTAGAAAGAACATGCAAGATGCTCAGGGCCCATAGTGGACAGCCTCTCTTAGCAGGAGGTGTTCATAAGTGATTGCAGAATGAATAAATGGGCAGATCAGTGGGCTCTGCTTAGAGTGAACGTCTTTCTCAGGTTTCATTTGGTGACTTGGAATGAAAAACCTGTTTCTGTCATAGTGTATAGTTTTAACTATGTGGTTTTAACTATAACTTGTTCTCACTATACTTGGGACCTTGAAGAGTGCTAGAAAGAAATATGGGTGCGTAGGAGGGTAGGACATTGGCAGATGAAATGCAAATTTTGCTGGGAAAATAGAGAGGCATTTTGGGAAACAGGTTGATGCGCCTTAGAATTATTTGCAAAACTGCTAGAAATTCCCACATAGTGCCACACTGTGACTGGCTATTAAGTTGCAGCTGCAACTTGGAACAAGTTGCTATCAAGTTTTAAATAATTCTTTAAAATGTGCAATTCTCCATGGAATGGTAGATTAAAATTCATGTTCTCTTTTTTTAATACCTCATGAAATTTTCCTTTTAAAATTCACTTCTATTTGTACTAGGAAGAGTGAGAGATACTGAAGGGAGTTTGTAAAATAATCAAGGTAGTAATTGCCTGAAAGGGGTTGACTAAAGAGAGTTTTCTCTGTAGAGAGGAATTAATAATGTCATCTTGTGAAGACTCTAAGGACTACTTGAACTATTTTAACTGGGAGATTAAAGTAGATCAAATATCAGGGCCTAGAACTAGACCAAATTATTCATTGATAAAACTATGGCTAATGTATACCAAATCCACCCTTAGAACTAAAAAATGAGAATTTGATACTTGTCCTTATCATCAAAATGAAGGCTTCAGGACAGGAGAGCCAGTGGCAGAGGATTCACTAGTATATGCACCCACCAGCTCTGTCCCCTCCCTCTTTCTACTCCTCTCTCTCTCACCTTACTCTTACCCACTTCCCAGGGTCTAACTTAGGTCCCAGGAGGTTTTCTCTGACCATGTCAGCCCTCAGAGCTCTCACCTTGGATGCTCAAAATTCTTATTTCCTCCCTCAGCAGTTCGCAAACTTTAGCATGCATCAGGATCACCCAGAGAGCTTGTAGAAACACAGACTTCTGGTTCCCTCCCCCAGGGTATTCAGGAGACCTGGGATGGTGCAAGCAATTTCGCATTTCTAACAAGCTCCCAGGTGCTGCTGAAGCTGTTCCTAGAACCATACCTTGAGAACCACTGATCTATATTCCTTGTGTTTTGCACTTGATTGCATATGCCTTGGGATAAGAGATGTTTCTTCTTATATGGTTGTTGAAATTTTCGTAGATATGTGTCCGGTCTGGTACATAGAAGAAATTCAACAAATGTTAGTTCCATTCACAATTCTCCACTTCCTTGTTTGAATTATAAAGTATTTGAAGAAAAGAGTCTTTAATATACGCAGCTATATACTTACAAAGTACTCAATACACATTTGCTAAATAAATGGATGGATAGAAGGTTATTGATTTCAATGAAGGTTTTTTCCTAAGAGCTCTAGATTCTTATTTCGTTCTGTTATGAATACCTTCAGTTTTCCTCAAGACATAGCCCAGTTGTATAAAGATATCTTTGTTGTTGTTGTTGTTGTTTTTGAGTCAGAGTCTCCCTCTGTCACCCAGGCTGGAGCAACCACCACAACCACCACAGCCTTGACCTGATGGGCTCAGGCGATCCTTCCACCTCAACCCTCTAAGTAGCTGGAACTACAGGCATGCGCCACCATGCCTGGCTAATTTATTTATTTATTTATCATAGAGACAAGATCTCGCCATGTTGTTCAAGCTAGACTTGAACCCATGAGTTCAACCAATCCTCTTGCTTCTATCTCCCAAAGTGCTGGGATTACAGGCATGAGCCACCGTGCCTGGCAAAAATATCTTTTATTGGTTGGGTATTGTGGAAAAAACTGACAAATTAAAATGTCTCACTTCAATGTCGTTCCCAACTGGCCAAAGAGTTTTCTGTTCCTGGGGTCTTTCACACAGCTGAATTAAGTGACAAGATCACAGGTTTTCCCAGCCGATGTCTCTGTAGTCTCTTGACACAGGGTTCTCTCTGGGGTTTGGTTCAACAGTTGGAGATACAATTTTTCTTTGTCTGGAATACATTTTTTACCTTGACTTTGACAGGGTAGTAGCATGGCTGAGGCTACCTGATATCTGTGATTTTGTTTCTCTATTATCAATGGAAATTGATTCCTGCATAGGTATCCAATTTGGGAGGAGAGCTTGGGAGGAGAGATGTCAGACTCTTCTTTTCCCCCTGCTGTTGCCAAGTACAGGAGCTCAGTTTCCACAGGGCAGGCATCTGGGAGAGTTAAAGGCAAGTCATACTACATTTCAAACATAGCAGCAGAACTCAGAACTTGAAAACAATCCCCTAGAGAGTCAAATAATTTGGAAAATAATTACAATTTCCCTTAACTGGTTTTTAAAATAATCTTCTTATCCATTTTTTAGTGTTATGAATAAGTCTATCCTCCATTTAACACCTAAGAGAGTGGGGGTCTTATTGGCTGTAATTTAACCAATTTTTTTCTGCCTTCAATTACTGCTGTAAGTGTAGTGAAAAAAACATAGATTTGAGGTCACATGGACTAGAGTTCAAATCTTGGTTTTGGCTCTAAGTTAGTTCCAGTCTGTTGAAAAGCAGATACTAAGACAGGATTAGACATATAGAGATTAACTGGGGAAGGGAGCAGATTTTCAGGTCACATGCAGGTCTGACACCTGGAGAAAGAGAGAGGGAAGGAGGATTGTGTAGGAGGTCTCCCACTGCAGTGCTGAAAGGAAGGTTCAGCAAAGTTTCTGGAGAGTCTTCAAGTAAAAGGTGCCCGTGGGAAGAATCCTGTGTCTTGCTGGAATGATCCTGCCTCAGTCCTCACTAGTGCCCCTCTGGGCTCAGTCCTCAGACTGGGAGAAGCTGGGAGAAAGCGGTGGTGCATCCAGAGGGCAGCATTAGGGGCTGCCAGTCAACTGTGTCCTTGCAACAAGAGACCTGCCTGGCTCATTCCCATGGCCACCATAACCTCTAAAATAATATTTTGTTTTTATCACCCCACGGAAACAATCTAATGGGAATATCAGTTGGAATGGCACACCTTTCCTCAGCTGAGCATGTCTGTGGATAATTCTGCCTAGAATTTGTATCCTGGGTAGAGTGACCAAGAGATTAAAAACAACTAAGCTGATTCATCTCAGCAACCACTGCCTTGGTTCATGACAGAAATTTCTGAATCAGGTTCCCAAACTTTTCCTTCAGTTCTTAAGTTATTTTCCATCATCTTACTCAAGTTAAACAAATGTCGGTATTGTTGTTGTTTAAGACCAGAGAATCCTGACTCATCGGTTAACTATGACTTGGAGTGTTTACCTAATCTTTTCGTTCCACTTATAAAATTAGGGTGTCTGGGAGGGCTAAAAAAAAGATAGACTCTATAAAATATTTGGTACCTACGTTGTGCTCAAAAATTTTTCCCTTCAAAATTTGATATCATATTTTAACAATATGTATCACTGAGATTTGAGTTTGAATAAAACTGTATGGGGTTGTAACTGTTTATTTTTACAAACATCACACCAACACTATTTATTGACTATTGTAGGAGCAGCAAAACTCTACCTCCGTCCTCCTCTTGGGTCCTGACTGGGCCTGATAGTTAAGTTGACATAAGAGATATTAACTGGAGAAAAGCATACAAATCATTTAATATAAGTCTTATGTGGCATGGGAGTCCTTATAAGGAAACAAAGACCCAAAAAGGCAGTTAGAGTCCATCACTTATATACTGGATTGGACAAGGAATACTAAGTTATGAAGAAGCAACTATATTATGTAGGGAGGCTTTAAAAGATAAGAATTATTTTAGCAAGGTCTGTATAGGATTCTTTCAGTCTTAACTTCTCATCCTTGAGGATAAAGACGTTGCTTTTTCTTCTAGTACAGGGAGGGTGTTTTTCACATGTGAACTTTATCTCCTGCTTTCAAAAAACAGAAAAGAGGTTAGAATGATCTTTTTGTACCTTCTGTTTTTCAAGTGTGTTTGATTCAAAATAGTCAATATGTCAGAGTGTATATTTTTAACTCCTTCAATGTCAACTATGTGTGAAGTAGAATTGCACAAAGGATACTCAAGATATGTTTTCCAATCTTAAAAGGAAGCAACCACTTTGACAAAAAGTGTAGCTCCCTATTGCCTAAAATAAAATTCAAAATACTCTGCTTATCATTTAAGGCCATTCAGCATCTGACCTTGTCTTTTCTTTTTGGTCCTATTTGCCACCCCTGCCCATCACTTTCCCAGAGTACTCACCCAGAGTGAACTTACCTTGCCCTTCTGGCATCTGAGGTCTTCTTGCGACACCCCTTCTGGCCCTTTGTCTGTGCTGCTTGTCCTGCACCCCAGTGTTTTGCTGTCAAATCCTACCTATCCTCATGGCCACCCTCAAATGTCCTCAACACAAACACTTCTAAACAAGCCCCAATGCTTTCTCCCTGTTTCTCTGTCTCCTTACACCTTTGCTTTTGTCCATGGCTGCTTCTGTCTCACAGGGTGGGTGTGGGTGTCCATACTTGAACTCTCCCAACTGTTTTAAGGGTAGGGCTTGTATTGCAACTAATCTTTACGTTTTCCAGAGTTCCCAACATGGTATCTCTGATATAAAATAATTTTTTGTTTTTGTGATAACAGAAATCACATGGGAGAAGGACAGGTGGGAGGAACACAAAGTGATAGTGAGAAGCAGGCAGTAAGTTGCTCAATGCTCCATGAGAGGTACAGACACAACTCTTTTTAAACTTTATATTGAATGTCCATACTTAGAGAAACGTTGTAACTAGAGGACAAAGAACGTCTGTACAGTCTACCCTGATTTACCAACTGCCACATTTGTGTTATCATTTTCTCTCTATATGAGAATAAGTTGTAGAAACCATTCCACTTGCTCCTAAATGTTTCAGTGTGTATTCACTAAGAGTAAGGACATTCTTTTACACAGTCACAGCACAGTGATCAAAATCAGAAAATGTAACGTTAGTACAGGACTCATCTATAACTCAGTTAAATTTCTCCAATTGTCCCAATGTCTGACATAATATCAGTTTTTCTTTTTCTGGTTCAGGATCCAGCCTGGGATCATATATTAAATCTTGTGCTTATGACAAATAAAGTTTTAAGGACAAAAATGTCATTATTTTGGATACAGTCTCTACTCAAATTCAAGATGCACATTTTGCTCACACCAGTAAATGACTATGGAAAAGAAGAAAGTTTCTTCAGTAACGTATAGTAACATACTATGTTATAACAATGTAATGGTCCTTGAGATCATTAATAAATCTCATCTTCATCTTCTCATGCTCAACATGGCCAGTGACCAAGAAATGAATGAATTTCTGACACAACCTCATACTAACCAAAGAATCCTTGAGTCCTCATCACTTCATTTTGGAGGCTGCTTGTTGTTCCTTCTCACTGGTGCCCTTTGGTTACTTTGCTTTTCACTTGAATGAAATCAATACAGAAGCTTTATTGCAGTCAGGAAGGCTTTTGGATTACAAAGCAGAGATGGTTTGACATGAGGGGTAATTCCATCTGAAGGCCGTTGGAAAGCAGAAACCTGGAGGGCTCTGTGAATTCATCTTGTCACTCCTGCTTCCCTCTGACTGATGGGTATCTTTCTCATTCTCGAGGGCCTCTGGGGATGGAAATTTCATCTGGATCTGGTTAGAAATCTTTACAGTGACAGAATGATAGAGCATGTGTGGAAGTAAATATGGGTATTCTCAGTTGCCCTAGCACAGAATACAGCTTCTCCAAGGCTGTTAGGTTGGGGCTGAAAAGAGGTCTAGCCTCGCTAAGAATGGTCATCAGTGCAAATGTATCTGGTCTTATAGATACATTCCCTGGTCCCACTGTCCTTTCCTTCCTATTTGTCAATCCAGTGGGTCTGGCCCAGTCCAGACCATTGACCCTTCTTATCTGACAGCTTCTGCTAGTAAACCTGCATCTTATCTAAGAATACCACTTCCTGTTCTACTTTTTTCTATCTTCGGGGCCTTGGAATTCTGTCCGTATCTGACCTTAGCCCCCAGGCTCAAGCACCAGTATGTTCCATTAGTGCTATCTTGTCTAGTGTATAAGGTGTGGTTTAAAAGAGCAAGGAGGAGTCAGTCCAGAGGCTGTGGCTGCGGAGGAGCTCGGTGCCAACATGTCCGTGCATGTCGCTACGGCCGTGGCCCGCGCCCTCTCTCAGCAGGCCAGACTGGTCTCCAGAAATGCTTTGGGTTCATCGTTCATTGCCACAAGGAACCTCCATGCCTCTAGTCTTCAGAAGACTGGCACTGCTGAGATGTCCTCTGTTCTTGGAGAGCGTATTCTTAGAGCTGATACCTCTGTTGACCTTGAGCAGACCGGGCGTGTCTTAAGTATTGGTGATGGTATTGCTCGAGTTCATGGGCTGAGGAACGTTCAAGCAGAAGAAATGGTAGAGTTTTCTTCAGGTTTAAAGGGTATGTCTCTGAACTTGGAACCTGACAACGTCGGTGTTGTCGTATTTGAAAATGATAAGCTGATGAAGGAGGGAGACATTGTGAAGAGGACGGGAGCCATCATGGATGTGCCCGTGGGTGAGGAACTGCTGGGCCGGGTGGTGGACACCCTTGGTAACACCATTGACGGAAAGGGTCCAATTAGTTCTAAGACCCGTAGGCGAGTTGGTCTGAAAGCCCCTGGAATCATTCCTCTAATTTCAGTACGGGAACCCATGCAGGCTGGTATTAAGGCTGTGGATAGCTTGGTGCCAGTTGGTCGTGGTCAGCGTGAACTGATTATTGGTGACAGATAGACTGGGAAAACCTCCATTGCTATCGACAAGATCATTAACCAGAAGCGCTTCAATGACAGAACTGATGAGAAGCAGCAGCTGTACTGCATCTATGTGGCTGTTGGGCAGAAGAGGTCCACGGTGGCCCAGCTGGTGAAGATACTCACGGACGCAGATGCCATGAAGTACACTATTGTGGTGTCAGCCACGGCTTCAGATGCTGCCCCACTTCAGTACCTGGCTCCTTACTCTGGCTGTTCCATGGGAGAGTATTTTAGAGACAATGGCAAACATGCTTTGATCATCTATGACGACTTATCCAAACAGGCTGTTGCTTACCACCAGATGTCTCTGCTTCTCCCCCAGTCCCCAGGTCAGGGGAGGCCTACCCTGGAGATGTGTTCTACTGTACTCCCGGTTGCTGGAGAGAACAGCTAAAATGAATGATGCCTTTGGGGGCGGCTCCTTGACTGCTTTACCAGTCATTGAGACACAGGCTGGTGATGTGTCTGCTTACATTCCAATGAATGTCATTTCCATCACTGACAGACAGATTTTCTTGGAAACAGAATTGTTCTATAAATGTATCCACCCAGCCATCAATGTTGGCTTGTCTGTGTCCCGTGTTGGATCTGCTGCTCAAACCAGGGCTATGAAGCAGGTGGCAGGGACCATGAAGTTGGAACTGGCTCAGTATCTCTAGGTTGCTGCTTCTGCCTAGTTTGGTTCTGACCTTGACGCTGCCACTCAGCAACTCCTGAGTCGTGGTGTTTGTCTGACTGAGCTGCTGAAACAAGGACAGTACTCTCCTATGGCTATTGAGGAGCAGGTGGCTGTTATCTATGCGGGTGT
>CAUYQG010045007.1:0-23420 GCA_963574415.1 Tarsius wallacei | reverse complement strand
TGTTCTTTTGCTTTGGTTTATTGGGCCTTGAGTCCTGGTGAAGTGTCTTGTGGTCCTGGGACCCCTGAGCACATGAGGCATGTGTGGAGCTGCTCCGAGGCCGCCCCCCACCCACCTTCCTGTGTCCTGGGGATGCTATGGCAAGCGACTCCTCACCCTTCCCAGGCTCTGAGGAGGAAGAGGCTTTCTGACCCTCCTTCTCAAAGCAGAGCTGTGGGCCAAAGACCACTTAGAGCCTCAGCTGCAGCGTAGCTCGTGCGGTTGCCAGACCCCTTGGGTGCCAGGGTCATCCTTTCTGGCGTGTGGGATGAGGGCCGAGGGGCTGGCGTTGTGGCTCACTCTTCTTCCCACCATCCGTGTACGAAATGAGCTGTCTAAATCTACAAGAGGCTTGCGTTGACTTTACCTGGCAAATCACTTGGCCTTGACCTTGCCTTTTAGGCAGGACGTGTCAGGGAACGAGTGCAGTCCATGACGGAGGGTCATGGGGGAATGGGGTGGGGTGGAGGGTTCTTCACGTGGTCAGGGCCGTGGTTTTGCTGGACAGTCAACCACGGGACCTCAGCAAGCCTAGGGAATGAGTGAAGTCCATGACGGAGGGGCCTATGGGAATAGGGGAGAGGCGGTGGGGCTCTGCGTGTGGGCAGGGCCGTGGCTGTGCTGGACAGTCAACCACGGGACCTCAGCGAGCCCAGGGAATGAGTGAAGTCCATGGTGGGGGTCACATGAACAAGGGAGAGGAGGTGGTGCCCCAAGTGTGGGACCACGATCGTGGGACCTCAGTGAGCCTAGGAGAGCTGCATGAACCTGGGAAGAGTCGAGGGGAGCCGGGGGTCACTGAGGCAGAGGGAGAGCCGGAGCTGCGCACCCAGGAGGCTGGAGGAATCGCAGGAGCAGCAGCGGCAGAAGCGGCCAGGAAAGCGGCGTCTCGGGGAGCAAGTGAGGGAGGGGAGGCACTGCCACGGAGGGGCCAGCGGGCGGCCCCCGGATCCCCCCTGCAGACGCCACAGCCAGCCGGCTCCGAGGGCCCCTCAAACAGGCCAGAAAATAACAGCTAAAACCACCAAAGCACGATGCCATTGACAGCAGCACCAAGAAACATAAAATGCTCAGAGCTGTGCTGAACAAAATATGGGCAAGATTTGTGTGTGCAAAGTAAACACAGAGCTGTGCCATGTTCATGAATTGGAAGCCGTGATTATGTCAGCATCAGTTCTAATCTAGGCAGCAGCTTCAACGCGGTTCCTGTGAGAATTCCAGCAAGCCTTCTTGACACAAAGTGACAATCTGGTTCTAAAATGTACATTAAGTCTCAAAGGACCTAGAATTGCTGACACAAATTCCAAAAGAACAACCCGCCTGGAGGGCTCTCACCACCTGATTTCAAGACTTGCTGCGAAGCCACAGTCACAACGGCAGCAGTGTGGCCCGAACACAAAGCTGGGCACGAACAGGCAGCTGAACAGCGCTGAGTTCCACGGCTTGGTGGGGTCTCACGGGGGTCGAGTCTGCTGGGTGCTCTCTGGCCTTCCTGTGCCTGGGTGTTTATTTTTCTCTCAGGTTTTCTACGGTTATTTCTTTGCGTGAGGTCTCTGCCCTTTGCCCTTACTCAGCTACCTCGTGAACACCAGAAATCCTTAGATCTGGCTTTTGAGGTAATTTTCTGCCCATTGCGGGGGACTTTCATTCCTTTGTATTTTCTCTTCTGTATTTTCACTGAGTGTCTCCTCTGTTGGAACCATTCTGCTCCGAGAGCCCTCGATGAAATTTTCAGTTCAACAAACATACTTCTCAGCTCCAAAATTTCTGTTTGACTTTTTTAAATACTATTTTCGTCTCTGCATTAAATCTCCCGAGCCATTTCTGAACTGCTTTTTGGGGTTCTCTTGGAGATCACTGAATGCCCTTAAAGCTGCTATGCTGAATTCTTGGTCAGACAGTCTGTATGCCACCGTCTCGTTAGGGCCAGTCACGGGTTCCTTGCTGTGTGTCCGGTGGCAAGGTCATGGCTCCCAGTGTGCTGTTGTTTCTTGTGGACGTGTGTCTTTTACACTGAAGAATTAGATTTGTGTTCCAGACTCCTCTGTCTGGATTGTTTTGTTATTACTGGATGTGTTTGCTTAGAGATTCTTTGTAATTTACTTGGTTTTTTTTAAAAAAAATTTCCCCCCACCCTTTTCCTCCCTTTCAAGACTAGATGGTGCCTTAAGCCTAGGCCTGCCTTGGTCCTAGTAAACAATCAGAGTCCCACCCATCCCAAATGGGGAGGTTCCAGAGGGCATGTCCCAGTAGTGTGAGAAGGCTGGGAAGAAGTATGGGGTGGGGGCCCCTGTGGAACAAGCCTCCTCAGGGAGCAATGACTGAGCTCCTCTGACTTGGTGTCTCCTTGGCCCGAGAGGCAGAGCAAAATCTCCAGGTTGGGCCTGGTAGCGCCACCTCTCTCCTTTGTCTCTGGCTGTCCTGGGGCTGAGTCTCTCATGGGTGCTGGCAAGGACAGGTCTCCTGCCAGGGAACCCAAGAGGGCGAGAAAGCTGGTCCTCTTCCATGGTCTCACTTGTTCAAATGTAGAAGCCATGGGTTGTGAGGATATTTTGAGTGCTTGGTGCAGGGCAGAGTGAGGGGAAGGGGAATCGTGGCTATGACAGTCCGGTTCTTGTACAGTCTGTTGTTTTTTTCACTCCTTGGTGACCCAGAAACCCTTATCCTCGGATCTGAGTTCTGGGATACTGTCGTGATAATCTCTGTGCTCTATATTTGTTTGGGTTTTCTGGGGGGCAAGGGCTGTGGTGAGTGCAGCCAGCTTGCATCTCTGCCACCATTTTGTAACAGAAAGTCCAAGGGAACTTTCTGAGGTGATGGGTATGTTACGTATTTTGACTGTAGTGGTGGCTACATGGCCAATATAGTTTTCAAAACTTGTGGAAATGTATGCTAAAACCAGAAAATTTTACAGCATGCTAATTATACCTTGTTATACCTGAGCACAAGAAAAATAAAGAAAACGGTGGGAGAGGAATTGTAGGCATCAAAAAGAGCCGACGCTCTCAAGAAGTCGTCGTTCTGAAAATGAGAACCATGAAATGAGACATTGGTTGATGCGGGAAGTCGGGTCAAAGTGAAAAAGTGAAGGTTCTGAAACTTGTTTTGTAATTGTATTTTTGACGACAGAAGCAAGAGCAGTGAGTTTGTTGATGGAAATTTTCCAATAATGAGAGAGGAGGAACAATCCCTGGAAAAATGCCCTGGAGTGGTGGGATCGGATGGGCTCCTGGATGAAGCTTCAGACTGCCACAGGGACAGTCCTTCAATTGTGAGGAGGAAGCCACGACACGTGTGTCCGGCGCTGCCTGTTGACAGCTCTTGTGGGAATCTGGAAAGTCTCCTCTGACGGCTTTCACTTTTCCCATGGCGTGAAAAGCAAGGCCGACAGCCAGGGGAGGCCTTCTCTCTTAATGACCTGTGGCTCTCCTGAGCCTGACCTCTCTCCATCTCCACGGGACCCTAAGCGGGAGTGGGACTGGTTAGGGCACACTGCCAGTGGGCCTCCGGAAGGTTAGGCCAGGCACACGGGAGCTATGGGTGTCTGCGGTGAAATGAAAGATGCTGCATGAAAGATGCAAAGAACTGCACAGAAGTTAGATTAGAAAACGTAGTTTATTTAGAAAGTAAATTAGAGAGAGCGAGAAAGAGGGCATTTGCCTCCCCAAGGGTCGGGGGGGCACAGCTTAAGAAAACATGGCCTGGCCATAGCTCAGAGAGCACATGGCCACGCCATAGCTTGGCGAGGCAATGGCAAAATGGCTGCTCGTGGTTGGATGGGGAAAGGTCGTTAAGGTGACTGGGTGGCGGTCTGTTCCACGTCATCATGAAGGGGCAGGTAAGCGCAGGTTCTGGTGTCGGGTGATGGATGGCAGGCAGATGGTGGTCACACGATTGCTGCCAGGGTGGGTGGTCCGTCTGTGTCATGAAGGTCACGAAAGTCTGATGAGGTTAACTTGGGTCATATGTGTGGAGGTAAGCACTTGAACTAGAAAAGCTAATTAGTGCAAAAGAGCTGGGGAGGGGATTGTAAAACAATGGGATTATAAAACAGCTATCCGTAGCTACCTCTGAGAAACCGGTTCTGTCCTTGGCAAGGGATTGGAGGGGAAGTGAAGTGAATGGCTCGAAAAGCATGAGATTTGGGCAACGGAAAAATGGCTGCTCATTGGGTATATTAAATCCGTGTTATACCCTTTCAGGAACATCCCTTGCAGGACTGTGTCACCACGGGACACTTCGGGTGCAGCTGCCAGACCGGGATGCTGTCCACGCCACGCCAAGCAAGTCCATTTCCTGTTGCTGATTTTTGGAAAAGGGAACTGGCCGGCAGCTTTGGCTCTTGCCAGCTGAATGCTTCCAGTTCTCACCCCGCAGCTTTCGTCAGTCTTGCTGATTCTTTACTTGATCTACTTTCTCAACTAAACAAGGTGTGAATGGGCCACTTGGGCTGCTCCCCAGGTCCCTGGCTTTTGAGTCTGCCCTGCCTCGACCTCCAGACATTGTGGGTTTCACCAAAGCTCTTCTGGATAGCAGAGGTAGAACTGCGCTCCCTCCCCCATCACCCCCTTTCGTCTTCCTCTGTTATTTCCAGCTCTGGGACTGCCATGGTCCTTACTCAGTAGCTCAAGCCGAGCCCTGGGGGCTACCTTTGTTCCCTTCCCTCATTCCCTCCCCCATTGCCGGTCATCAGCCAGCAGCAGGTGTGCTTTGTCCTTTCTTCCAGAGGTCTCGAGGAACTGGCCAGTCCTCTCCTTGCATGACCTTATCCAGACCGCCACCTGGACTGCTGCAACAAGTTTCCCTGGTACTCCCTCCGCCTAAGCTCCCTGGCTACGGACGCCCCTCTCCATCTAGGTGCGCCCTGTTCTGTCGCCTGAGTCATCGCCTCTGCTCCTAACTCTCATACCATCCCCTCATCACACCCGTCTGGCCACACTCAGCTGCCATTTCTGTGAGCCTGCCGTGCTCTTTGCAGCTCAGAGCGTCTTCTCTGCCCCTTGGCTGAAATGTTCTTCCCTGTGCTCCCAGAATGGCTGGCTTCCTCTCATCTCTAAGGTCTCCACACAGATGCCACCTCCTCCAAGATGCCCTCCCTGACTGTGGAGTCCCAGTCGGTCTTCACTGTCCCATAGTGCTCTGGTATCCTGCTTCGCTCCTGTTGCCCACAATCGTTTTTAGTCTTCTTCTCCACTAGGCTGACAGACTGCGTGTACAGCCGTAACGGCAAGATCCTGGATGAAAACAGAGCTGTGACTCACAGCCTCAGCAGCCTGCCCGGAAACCAGCCCCCTTATCTGCAATCCACATCCAGAAGCCACCTGGGAGAAGGCAGGCCTGCAGGAAGCCAGATGCTATCTCCAGCGATGACCCAGGAAGCTACACCGTGGCTTGCGCAATGCCTGGCCTCCATGGCCAGGACCGATTAGTAACTGGCAGCTTCCACAGTGTTTATTGCTGCTTGCAATTAGGACCAGCCAGAGAAAACCAAAAACCTCCCCAGGGACGTCTTCGGTGCCGCCGACTGGGGATCTGGTCCACGGCCTCCCAGGCCCAGCAGGCCACACCTGAAGCCCACGCTTCCCCACCATGAAGCGCGCCCCCGCGCCCCCCCACCCCCCCCGCCACTTGCACTCGCTTCTCTACCCACACTCAAGTGACAGTGGTGACTCTCTTACTAAAGCAAGCTGAGGATAAGCAGCCCTGGCCTTCCTCATGTGGGTGGCCTTCATTTATTCCCAGGAGCCTATAAGCAGGAATGGGCCATGCCTTGCTCACGGCGGGGCCACCAAGGCCGCGATGCCTGGGACCACAGTAGCCAGCCCACAGGCACTTTCTGAAGGAGTGCAGTGACAGAAGAAGTCCAACTTCGTTAGCTGGATGGTCAGTCCCTCCCCTCCTGGCTTCAGACGGATGCATCTCCTCCGCTGTCACGTCCTATTGTTGACGAAAAGACGTCAAACTCTATTTTAAAAAATCATGTTTTTGACTTGGAGTCTCACTCTGTTGCTCAGGCTGGAGTGCAGTGGCATGCTCATGGCCACCACAGCCTCCACCTGCTGGGCTCAGGCAAATCTTCCGCTTCAGCCTTCCAAGTAGCTGGAACCACAGGCGTGCACCACCATGCCCAGCTAATTTTTGACTTAATATAGAGACATGGTCTTGCCAAGTTGCCCAGGCTGGTCTTGAACCCCTGGGCTCAGGCATTCCTCTCATCTCCACCTCCAAAGTGCTGGGATGATAGGCGTGAGCCACTGCGCCTGGCTCAAATTCTGTAAAATGTTTTAAGATGGTTTATTCTGGCCTAGACCAGCGGCCTTTGTCCCCAGGGGGTCCTGAGAATGTGTGCCCATGGTGGTTGAATGGTAGCTTGGTAACATACAATTCAGGAGGACAGAAGTTACAAGAAACCTTAAATCAGTACATGTGGGGTTTGCACTGGTTCAGACCAGGGAGGGGTGCATTTCCGAGATGTGGGAGGCACAGGCTGTAGGTAGATTCAACGATTTCCTGACTGACAAGTTGTTGGCTTGGGAAGATAAGGGAGTGAGTTCCTTGGTATGCAGCTGGAGTTTTAGGGTGGCCTTGGTAGACTTCAGACAGAGCAGGTCATTGTCCCCAAAAGACAGATTTACAGGGTCATAAAATGCTTTATTTTTCCTCCTTTATCTGCCAGTCTGGTTGGAGAGTAAATCACATGAAAAGTTAGGAATTTGGCAATGAAAAGCAAACCCAGTCAGTTTCGTAGCCTCTAAACTTCCTCTTGAAATCTTTTTGGATCACTCTGGCCCTCACTGTTGTCCACCTCTGAGTTTATACAGACATGCCACCTCCTTTGGTATTGAATTTCTTTCCATGCACAGGGTGTCTATGCTCCTGGGATTGAGGGTTGCATTTTTTGGTGCCATTCCTGGCATCTAGCAAATCCTACGATAATCAAAATAATGACGATCATGACAATGGTTTGCTCTTACAAGGGCCCTGAAGGATACATACTGAAAGGTACCTATAGAAACCTAGAAGAAACTTAGCTTATTCTTAGTTTAGTCTTTTTGCCTCAGCATAACCATTAGAAAGCATTCAGACATTCTACTGCAAAACAAGCAGCAGCCTATCCCATACCCCCTTGGCAAATCTCCATCAGATGCAAGACAAGGACAACCCAACCTTTCAATTCATGGTTCAGCATAATAATCTCTAGTAAACTTTTAGGTTCCTTGTCAAGACCGAAGAACAAAGATCACCCTTTGGCTGATCAAAGTCATAAAAGTAATAATATGACCACCTTTGGTCAAGGAGTTTGTAAATTAAAAACGTCTGGGTTTGTGAATTGCAAACGTCTAACAAGCCTCTTGCAGGAAACCCTCTCCCCGCTAGGGTTAACCTAATCAGCCCTTTGTGACCTACTTGACACGAATAAATCCCACCATGGCAGCAACCATTTGACTAACCCACCCATCTGCCTGCTGTCCATCACCTGACGTCAGTACCTACGCTTGCCTGCCCCTTTGTGATGGCGTGGAGCAGACCACCACCCAATCACCTCAATGATCTTCCCCCATCTAGGAGAATGGTTAAAAGGACTCAACCACAAGCAGCTAGCAGCCATTGCCTTGCTAGACTCTGGTGTGGCCATGTGCTCTTTGAGCTATGGCTGTCGCCACGCTTCCTGGCTCTGGTCCTCTTCCCCACCTTGGGGAGGTGAATCTTCTCTCTTTCTTCTCTTTCTCTCTCTAACTTACTTTTAAATAAACTTTTTCTTAATCTCTTTTTGTGTTGCAATTCTTTGCATTTACTCAGATCTCTGGGTTACTGTGCTGCGTGCCTCCCCTCTCCACCTCGAAGCCCTCACCCTGTCCGTACCCTAACAACTAGCTGCTGTGGTTCAAATGGAAATGAAGATTTTGCTACAAGCTATTACTGTGGTGATGGGGAAATAGCAACAAATCGACACTTTATATGAGCAATTTGAAAAAAGTTTCCAGGACTTCGAGGAGAATCAGCAAGGTCTTCCTTGTGGTGCACAAAGGGAACTTTAAAAGGCATGGCGGTAATGCAAAGAAAACATTCTGTTGGAGACAACAGCACGTATTTGAGTGTTTCTTGACTCTTTGTTACTCTGAAGAAAGAACTCGAACTGAAATTCTAGGATGCAAGCCTAACATTAGCTACACTAAACCATGTTACAGTGTTCAAAACAATTCTAGCATAAAGCAGTACGTGTTACTTCTCATTCATTTGTTAAATGCAAGACCTCGATTCCAGGAACTATAGAATGAGCCCTAAACGGTTATATGCATAGCAGCCATGACACAGGTATACACTGTCAATTAAGTTCTGGCAATAAAGATGATTTTATTGAAAAAAAAGAAACGGGAATTTTCTCCGCATAGGGGGTCACAATTCACTCTCTTTTCCATTGTTTTTATTTTTACTTATTTTTATTTTTAGAGATGGGGTCTCACTCTGTCACTCAGGCTGGTCTCCAACTCTGAACCTCTATTAATTTTCCTGCCTCAGCCTCACAAGTAGCCGTGACTACAGGCATGAGCCACCGTCCTCTTTTGTTTTAACGGGAGTTGAGGAAATCGTTCGTTGCATCAATAATGGCGAGCTGGCTGGCTGGACATGGTGGCCCATGCTTATAATCCTAGCACTTTGGGAGGAAAGGGTGGGAGGCCAGGAGTTCGAGATGAGCCTAGGCAACATAGGAAGACCTCGTCTCTATTAAAAAAAAAAAAAAAAAAGCAAGTCTAAAGATGGTGCACCCTGAATGGGGCTACCCCAACACCTTCCTGCCCTGTTCTCTGGGTTCTTAGGGCACCAACCTGGTCGAGGGGACAGGTATGGGCTCACTCAGCTCAGTTTGTCAAAGATTCTGCCCAATGCCCAGAGGTGAGTGGAGAAGTGGGTGTCACACTGCAGACCCAGGGGAGTCAAGGGTCTTACCTGCTGTGTGCGACAACCTGCAGCTACAATTGCTGGGCACTGAAATGCAGGCCAGTGCTCTCTGCTGGGTGTCAGGGACACCTGAAAAGATCCTCAGGAGAGTGGGAAGTGATGCTGATGGAGCTAGGACAGGCAGGGCTGGGGGTGGGGGACTCTCCAAACCGCTTCCCCCTCCTCTTTTTTTTTTTTAAGTCAAAGTCTCACTCTGTCACCCTGGCTGGAGTGCAGTGCACACTCATGGCCACCGCAGCCTCAACCTCCTGGCTTAGGTGATCCTTCTGCTTCAGCCTTCCAAGTGGCTGAAACTGCGGGTTCACACCATCATGTCTGGCTAATCTTTTTGATTTATTGTAGAAATGGAGCCTTACTATGTTGCCCAATTCTTGAACTGCTGGCCTCAAGCAATCCTCCCACCTTAGCCTCCAAAGTGTTGGCATTAGAGATATGAGCCGCTGCACCCAGCCCAGAGTGCTCCCTACAGGAGAGCCAATTTGTCAGAAGGCGTTCATGACTCCCTTGGGCCTCGGTGAAACTTTCCTAGGAGCTCAGAACCCAGCCCCACGGCCCCTCTGATCCATCACTGTCTGATTTTTGCCATCATCAGCCTTGGGGAGGTGAGAGGTTTCCGTCTCTCATGGTCGTTTCCCTGGACACTTGGCAGGGCCACCCCCTTGGGGATGGGATGGGGACGACACTTGGCAGGGCCACCCCCTTCCTGGGAGCAAAGGTGAAATGAGGTCATGGTGCAGGGGCCAGGGTCCAGGTGAGCTGGGACCGGCCATGCTTATGATGGACAGGACGATGGACAGAGCCCCCATGCTCCGAGCTTCTCAGTCTCTTAGCTGGCCACTTTGCCCAGGGCTGTGGAAGAGAAGGGTGATGATGAGGGCTCCATTGGAAGGGAGGGCTATGAGAAACAGAGACAATAACTATGCCCAGGAAAGTGCCTGCAGAGTTCGAGGACACTGGGAGAACCTCCCAAGCCCAAGAGAGGCCAGCATCATCGGAGCTATGGGATCCAACTCAGGTTGAAAAAGGTTCTTTTTAGTTTATTTGTAGAGAAAAGATCTTGCTATATTACCCAGGCTGGTCTCAAGCTCCTGGCCTCAAGTGATCCTTCTGCCTCGGCCTCCCAAAGTGCTGGGATTACAGGCATGAGCCATCGTACCTGGCAGCCGGGGGATGCCACTTTTGAGAAGCCATTCCTGCCTGTGAAGTGGTTTTGATGGCACTGTTCCCCCACCACCCTGCAGGAAGCTGTCTCACCTTCCCTAAGCATAGGAGTTCCTGTTTTATCTCACTCCTGGCTGAACAATAGCTTTCAGCTGTGTGTGTGTTGGGGGTGACGGTAGCTTGAAACTTGCTGATGTGTCTTTTTTTCTTGCTAGAAGTCTGGCAGCACACACCAGGTTGGGTGCTCTCTGGTGGCCACAGGAATAAATTCCTGATGGACTCACTGCCTGCAGGGACAGTGAGAGCCAGGCACACACCTCAGCCCTCATAGCAGAAGCAGGCACCACAAAACCCAGGAATACAGTAATATTTTAATGTGTTAGTTGTTACTTTTTCTGAGTCTGTCACCCACTCCAACCTTGACCTCCTGGGCTCAAGGGATCCTCCCACCTCAGCCTCCCGAGACGCTGGGATTACAGGTGCCACCACACCCAGCTAATTTATTTCATTTTATTTTATTTTTGTAGAGACAAGATCTCACTATGTTGTCCAGGCTGGTCTCAACTTCCTGGGCTCAAGCAATCCTTCTACCTCAGTCTCCTACGGTGCGGGGTTTACAGGCATGAGCCACTGTGCCCAGCCAGGCATTGTTATTAGGCCTGTGTACAGGTAGGGAAACTGAGGCTTCTGAGACACCCAGCCCAACTCTGAGAGAGTCAAAAGGGAGCCCAGACTCCACCTAGACTCATGTCTTCACTAAAATGCTTGTGGTCTCCGAAGGCGTCCATCTAGATGCTTGCCCCAATGAACAGGGGGCCAGAGAGGGCCCAGCTGCTACTTTGGTGGGCCATTGTCACTGTCTCCACTGTGGTGAGCCCAGGGACAGCCACAGGCAGCCGGGAGGTGCCAGGAGCGGGCTGGGCAGCCGTGTGATTGGGCCCCGTGATGGTAGAGCTGGCCTTCAGCAGGACTGTGGAGGATTCCTGGGTGGTCACGACGGGCTCAGCCTCTGAAAGAATGAACAAATGTCTCCGGGTGCCCTGTGCCCTGGAGAAGACTCACAACTCTGTGGTGCTAAAACCAAGCTGGAAGTAGGGCTGTCTGCTACCAGGAACCAACTAAAATCAGACACACTGGAAATGGACACAACAGACATCTACACTATGTCATGTTGTTACTTGGTTGTTTTTGTTTTGTTTTGTTTTGAGTCGGAGTCTCACTCTGTAGCCCAGGCTTGAGTGCAGCGGCATGATCACGGCTCACTGCAGCCTCGAACTCCGGGGCTCAGGTGATCCTTCTGTCTCAGCTTTCTGAGTAGCTGGGACTACAAGCACTCGCCACCACACCTGGCTAATTTTTAAATTATTTTGTAGAAATGAGGTCTCACCACGTTGCCCAGGCTGGAGTGCAGTGGCACTGCAGCCTTGATCTTTTGGGCTCAAGCAATCCTCCTACCTCAGCCACTTAGGCAGCTGGAATGACAGGCATGCTCTACAACACCCACCCATCTTAGACTGTTCGTTGTTGCATTTACCCCCAGTGGAGACTTTCTCAGAGGATGAGAAGAATTGACAAGTGAACCATTTTCTCCCTAGATTCCTGTGTCAGAAATCATTCCTTCTCCAGGGAACCAGGAACGAAGAATCCAGATGACACAGGGGAGCTCATTTAAATGTGCAGCAGGATGCCAGTGTGCCCTGCATTCAAGAACGGTGAGGCAGCATTACCCCAATTGGTGAGTCCTTGTGAGGACCTCGGAGTGCCCATTTGACAGATAGGCAAAGAGAGGCTCAGAGGGGCAGGGGCTTGGCTGCACTGCACGGGAGGCAGAAGCGAGGCTGAGCAGCTCCTCATGTCCCTGGCCAGCAGGAGGCCATTGGGACAGGTGCAAGTGAGCTTGGGCAAGCATGGGTTGACCTACGGGCCCAGGAGACACAGGTGATGGCAGCCGCCATTGTGGAGGGCAGTGCTCTCACATCAGTTCACCCCTGGGCGGGATAGGGTGGAAATGAGACAGATAGATCAGAACATTCTGGAATATTCCAGCACACCCACAAGGAAAATTCCAGAATGTTCCAGCGCACACACAAGGAAGCTCCACCATATGTGTGGGAGGGTGAGACCAGCTCAGCCTGACCTCTGGACTGCATGAGGTTGTGGAAGAGGACAGTGTCCTCCAGGGACAGCTGGTTTTTGGCTACCAAAGTTAACTTCTGAGCCTGTGATGCGATTGGCACTAAAAATGGCTTTGTTGATGATGTCCATGCAAAATACTTTGTCCTGCCTGGCAGGGAGAGAGATGACAAACCCAATAACCCCTGAAATGGGACACAGACCATGGGTTGTCTGGGGACAAGCAGCACTCACTAGGTGGTAGCATCATTCCTTTTATCTTCTTAATTACTTAATTAATTAAGTTCTGAGTCAGAGTCTCACTCTATTGCCCAGGCTGGAGTGCAGTGACACACACATGGCTCCTATAACCTCAAACTCCTAGACTCAAGTGATTCTTCCGCTTCAGACTTCCGAGTAGCTGGAAGTGAGCTACCACTCCAGGCTTGTTTGAGTTTTAAAATGTACATACAATTCACCATCTTAACCATCTTTAAGCATACAGATCATGGCCAGGCTCTGTGGCTCAGCCTGTAATCCCAGCACTTTGGGAGGCCGAGGTGAGTGGACTGCCTGGGCCCACGGGTTTGAGATCAGCCAGGGCAACTTGGCGAGACCTCATCTCTACAATAAATCAAAAAATTAGCTGGGTGTGGTAGCATGCGCCTGTAGTTCCAGCTATTTGGAAGGCTGAGGCGGAAGGATCACCGTAGCCCAGCAGGTTGACGGTGGGGTGGCCATGAGTGTGCCATGGCACTCCAGCCTGGGTGACAGAGTGAGATTCCAACTCCAAAAAAAAAAAAAAAATACAGGTCATTGGAGTGAAACTATTCCCAGGGCTATGCAGCCATCAGCACTATTTTCTCCAACTGTCTCATCTTCCCAAATCAAAACTCTGTTCCCATGAAACACTTACTCCCCAGCCTCCTTCTCAGCCTCTGGCGCCCAGTACTCTATTTTCTGTCACTGTGAATCTAACACCTCTGGGGACCTTTTGTGTCTCATACAGTAAGTGTCCTTTTGTGCCTGGCTTATTTCACTGAGTGTAATGACCTCAAGGTTCATCCATGTTGAAGCCTGGTCAGAATTTCCCTTTCTTACAAAATGTTATATATTTATTTATTTTTGAGTTGGGGCCTCACTCTGTCACCCAGGCTAGAGTGCAGTGGCACAATCCAGTTCACCAAAGCCTTGACCTGCTGGGCTCCAGTGATCTCCTACCTCAGCCTCCCGAGTAGCTGGGACTTCAGGTGTATGGCACTATGCCTGGCAATTAAAAAAACTTTTTTTTTGTAAAGACGAGGTCTGACTATGTTGCCCAGGGTGGTCTCAAACTCCTGGGCTCAAGAGACCCTCCACGGCAGCTTCCCAAAGTGTTGGGTTGATAGGTGTGAGCCACCGTGCCCAGCCAATTTCCCTCCCTTCAAAGGCCGAATCACATTCCAGTGCATGGATGGACCGCACTATATTTATGTGCTCATGCATCTGGGTGCTAGGTTTGGATGTGTGTCTCCTCCAAATCTCATGCTGAAATGTGATCCACAGTGTTGGAGGTGGGGCCTTTCGGGAGGCACCTGGATCATAGGATCATCTCTCCTGAATAACGTGGAGCCTTCCTCAGGTGTTGAGTGAGCTCAAGTTCTCCTCAGAAACCCCTCCTTCAAATTGTACCTCAGTTTTCCTTGGCAGCATTTTTTTCTCTGTGATTGTATTTTGGTGGGAGGGTGTGGTAGGCAGAATCCTAAATGAGTCCCTGATGCTACTGTAATTAATATCTTACCTCACATGGCAACAAAGATTTTGCAGGTCACAGGGTGGGGTTCGGACTCATGTGCAGCTGGCGCTGCCTTTCTGGGCCCTTCTCTGCTGAGTCCTGGGGAGTTTTTTCAGCCAGGAGCAACATGGTCAGGCGCAGAGGCGCCTCTGGTATCTGGCAGCAGTGTGTGACTTCCTCGGCCACCTGTGGCTTCTAGATCTTTCCAGCAGCTGCCTCTACTGGGTCGATTCCAAACTCCACTCCTTCTCAAGCATCGATGTCAATGGAGACAACTGGAAGACGGTCTTGGGAAGATGAGAAGTGGCTGGCCCAACCCTTCTCCTTGGCCATCTTTGAGGTGTGATTTGAGGGCCTGGGTGAACTAGCTTTTGATTGTTTTCTGAGTGAGACGAACAAGGTGCAAGCACTTAGGTGACAGGTATTTTTCACCTTCAGCCATTTTCCTCCTTTTTTCCATTTTTATTTTAATTTTACCCTAACTCTTCCAGCTTTGGAGGGGACATTAGTTTCGGCCACTGTGCTGGTCCAGATTGCAGGTAGCAATACTAGTCTAGCAAAGTGCCTCCCCTTCAGTCCATTCTCATTCATATAGGGTAGGGTTACAGAACATAGGTTCTGAAAGAAGGGACCCTGAGAAACTTGCAATAAACTTAGTTCACATTTGCCTCAGCATAGCCATTTTTGCTTAGACTGAGACGCTTTGAATCTAGCACAGGTTAGATATGGATAGATCAATTTCCAATAGGCAGGTTTTAGGAAGTGTTCAGACATTTTACTATAGGCCAAGCTGGCAGCCTATCCCAGCAAATCTCCATCAGATACAAGACAAGGACAGCTCAGTCTTTCAATTCATTTTTGAGCATAATAATCTCTAAGAAACTTTCAGATTCTTTGTCAAAGATCAGAAAGTCAAAGATCACCCCTTAGCAGGCCGAAGCCATAGAAATGATAATAAGACCATCTTTTTGCTAAGGAACCTGTGGATTGGAAACATCTGACAGGTTTCTTGCAGGAAACACCCCTCCCCTTATCTCCTCCCATCCAGCCCACCACATTGGCAGCAATCATGTGACTAACCCATCCGTCTGCCTGCTGTCCATCACCTGACATCAGTACCTGAGCTTGCCTGCCCCTTCATGATGATGTGGAGCAGACTACCACCCAAATCACCTTAATGACCTTCCTCCATCGAAGGGAAGGAGTAAAGGACTCAACCACAAGCATCCAGTGGTCACTGCCTTGCTAAGCTATGGTGTGGCATGTGCTCTTTGAGCTATGGCCAGGCCATGTTTCCTGGCTTTGGCCCCCTCCCCTACCTTAGAGAGGCAAATTTGCTATTTCTTTCTCTTTATAACTTAGCTCTTTTTTTTTTTTTTTTTTTTATTTGGAGTCTCACTCTGTCACCCAGGCTGGAGTGCAGTGGCACACTCATGGACACCCCAGCTTCGACCTGCTGGGCTCAGGAGATCCTTCTGCCTCAGCCTTCCAAGTAGCCCGAACTACAGGCACATGCTACCACACCCGGCTAACTTTTTATTTATTGTAGAGATGAGGTCTCGCCAAGTTGCCCAGGTTGGTCTCAAACCCACGGGCTCAGGCAATCCACTCGCCTCAGCCTCCCAAAGTGCTGGGATTACAGGCTGAGCCACCATGCCTGGTCTAACTTAGTTTTTAAATAAACTGTATTTTCTAATCTAACTTCTGTGCAATTCTTTGCATCTTTCTTGAGGCATCAGATCACAGACACCAGACACTCATACCCCCAGCGAGCCTGATCTAACATTCTGGGGGCTCCCCGCTGGGAGTGTGGCCCTAACCGGTCCAAACTAGTAAGCCATTTTTACCCCTGAATGACATAGCTGTATTCATACCTAATTCTGGTTTTGCCACGTGGGGAAAAATCGCTATTTACCCTCATCAGGCCTTTAGTTTTGGGTCTGACAAAATTTAAAAACAAAGGGACAATTTCTTGCATAGAAACCATCCCTGCTTCCAGCACTTGTACCTGCAGGCCTTGTTCAAGGACCACTGCATTAGGTAACAGAAAGAAAAAAATAATGAGGTGATCTGGACAAGACAAAACTATAGTCATCATACCAGTGTGCTCCTCCATTGGCAAGAGTTGCATAGTCATATCCGCTCCTACCCCAGATCAACCAGAAAAAAAAAATCGATGAGGACACTCCTTTTAGTCCCACTCTGCTTTTATCTCCCTTTTTAGAAAGCCAATGTTTCCACTACCCATCCTATTTCTCAATAGATTAAGCGGGTATCTTTTTTGCTCACTGTTGGACATTATTCAGCTCAGTGTGTTCTTTGGTCTGAAGAAATGATAGTTGGCCATCCAAATCCATGAAATATCTTGTTTTGTTTAGGCTCTCAAGATTTTCTTTTCTTTTTTACATTATAATGTTTTTTATTTCAAAAGCTTCAGGATGACAAATGGGTTTTGGTTACACGGATGCCCGGTATAGTGGTGAGGAAGTCTGGGCTTTAAGTTTATCCATCACCCCACTAGTGCACACTGGACCTGATAGGTGATTTTTCATCCTTTACACCCTTATCACCCTCCTGTTTCTGAGTTCCAATGTCCGGTATACCATTCTATTTGCCTTTGCAGACCCTTAGCTCCCACATGTAAGTGAGAACACGCAGTATTTGGTTTTTCATTCCTGTGTTACTTTGCTTAGGGTGATGGTCTCCAATTCCATCAAGTTGCTGCAAAACATATTATTTGATTCTTTTTTTATAGCTGAATAGTAGTACATGGGGTGTGCGTGCTTCACATTTTCATTATCCCCTGATCAGGTGATGGGCATTTAGGTTTACTCCATATCTTGTTATCATAAAGTCAGTCCCACATGCCTTGCATAGGAAGCATATCAGCTGCCTCATCTGGGGTGTTCCAATTGGTATGTACGAGGGGGAACCAAAAAACAAAAACAAAAACAAAAACAAAACAAAACCCCAAAGTAATTTATTTAAAAAAGTGTATTCTTTTTTTTTTGAGTTGGAGTCAGGCTGGAGTGCAGTGGCATGCTCATGGCCACCCCAGCATCGACCCGTGGGGCTCCAGCAATCCTTCTGCTTCAGCCTTCCAGGTAGCCGGCACTACAGGCGTGTGCTACCATGCCCAGCTAAAAATGTGTATTCTTACATGATACACCTCAGTCACCTTCACAATACTCTGATGCAATTCACCTATCGAGATGCTTTTTCCAAGGCTCAAAACAGTTTTTGAACTCATCAGTTCTTATGCCATTTAATGCTTCTGCTATTTTTAGTTTCACCTCTTCCACACTGGCAAAACGTTTTCCTTTGAGGATTTATTTTTCAGATAGGTAAACAAAGAAAGTGTTGCTTGGGGAGAGATCAGGTGATTGGGGAAGATGGGCCACAGGGTGGTGCAAAACTGCTGAACATTCAGTGTAGTGTTCAGTGGGCAGGTGTGCTCTTAAATCACCCATCATAAAATAAGCAAACCTGTTGAAAGAATCTCCGCCTCCCCACACACACACAAAAAAAAATCATGGAGGCTGAACAAAGGCTCTCACAACAATGCTAGCTGACACACTCATGCTGATGCGTTCCTAGAACACGTACCTAGCTACACTGCAAGGGGCTCTCCTTCCAAAAAACAATTCCTTTTTGGGGGGTTTTCTCCTCATACAGGAAGATCTGACAGTCTCCCTTGCCAGGGTAAACACACCTTACAGTGGCTTCTACGCAGTGCACCGGCCTGATTGCTCTCTCTGTGTCTGGTTCACATCTGTGCCTGTCCAATAGTGAACTGTGGCTCCTGCCTCAACCCAGCATGTTCTTTTACTCTGCAGCATTTAATCTGGGCAGGCCCAGCACATCCTGCTTCACACCAACTGCTTTAGGGTCTGTCCCACACACTAGTCAGCGCACACCAGCTGGACGTCCCCCAATTCAATGAAGACATTATCTGCGTGGAGAAAGTGTCATATCCCACGGGGTGAGGGCTTAGATCTCAAGACTGCCAACTCTAGGCCTCCAAAATTTCTGACTGGCTTCAAGTTGGGGTTCCCATGACTTCTTCTTGGGTTCAATGAATTTGCAGAAGAGGTTAACAGAATTCAAGGAAACACACTGACTGACTGACTGTGCTATTTATCATAGTTGTGATATGAGTTAAATTGAGTCCAAAGCTGCCCTCTTGCATATTTTGGGTTCCACCTAGAAGTTTCTCTGACTGTTCACATGGTGAACTGCAACCTACGTAGATACGTTTATATAGTTTGTAAGCTTCTTTTGTGCCAATCACCTAGTTTTTGCCACTTAAAGGAAGTCAACTAGTATTCAAACCAGGTTCAAATAAGACAAACACTGAGCTGAACTACTCTGGTTGTTTCTGTATCTCACTTTCATTTTTCTGTCTATAAATCTTCTTGTACCACTTGATTGAGCTGGGTCTCTCTTAGCCTGCTCGGATTCAGCAGACTGCTTGATTCATAAATTGTTCTTTGCTAAACTAAACTGTCTTAGTTTTTTTCTTTTAATATATAAGTCAACCTAAGGATTATCAATGGATAATGGGTAAAGAAAATGTGTGTATACATATACACACATAATGAAATGCTATTCAACTATAAGAAAGAATAAATCATGTATTTTTGGCAACGTGGATGAACCCTAGAGCACAAGATGTTAAATGAAATAAGTCAGGCACAGAAAGATGCATGATCTAACTCCTATGAAATCTAAAAATGTTGATCTCACAAATGTAGAAAGTGGAATAGTGGTTACCAGAGGCTAGAGGTTACAGGGAATGAGATTGTTCATGAGTACAGAATGTCAGATAACAGAAATAAATTCTGGTGTTCCACTGCATATTAGGGTGACTATAGTTAACAATTCTGTATTGTTCAGAATAGCTAGAAGGGAAGATTTTGAATGTTCTCACCACACATTATAATTGTATGAGGTAACAGAGATGCTAAAAACACTTACTTCATCATCACACAATGTATACATGTATTTAAACATTGCAACATACCATGTAAATATTCACATTACGTAATTAAAAAATAGAAATGAACAATGCTGAATTCAGATTGAAATATCAAAGGCCATGACTGTTTAAAGAAATATAAATGAACTTGGAAGTAGTAGCATACTCTCCGATAGGAAATTACATTGCTATAATAATCAAAACAGTATGGTACTAGCATAAAAACAGAAACATAGACTAATAGGAGGAAAGCAAATAACAGACCTAAACTTATAGTCAACTCATTAAACAAAATAAACGCCAATCCCCCCACACATATAAGAGGTATGTCAGACAAGTGTTGTTTGATAAGAGTAAATTGTAGAGGTTTAAGCCCTCTTCTTTGTAGAATTATAGAAATTGAACCTATTCTCAAGAATTTGAAATTCTTTGTGCTACCCAATTACATTATCTTCTATAGTGAGGTCAGCTAAATAAGTAATCTGGTCCATACCCCAAAAATGTTGGTTTATATCCTTCTTGTTCTAATCAACCCCGACTTTCTCCTCTATCCTCCTTACTCTCTTCATATGATCACGTTACTTAGCTCACACTGATTACTAATCGGAATTGGACTAGAAATAAATATACTATTATTCCTAACTTCATCAAAAATGCTAATCCCCGATCAACTGAAGGCGCCACCAAATATTTCCTTATTAAAAAGCCACCACATTTATACTTCTGATAACAGCCGTGATCACAAACATTATCTATTCAGGACAATGAACTATCATAAACAACTTCAACCAAATATCATCCATTACAATTATAATTGCCCTAATAATAAAACTAGGACTTTCACCTTTCACTTCTGAATCCCAGAAGTCGTACAAAGAATCTCACTTATAGCTGGTATAAGTCTCCTAACATGACAAAAACTAGCACCAATCTCAGTTTTATACCAAATCAACATAATAATAAACCAAAAATTATTAGTATTAATCACACTACTATCAATTAAAGTAGGTGGATGAGGAGGAGGACTTAATCAAACACAATTACCAAAAAGCTTAGCCTACTCATCAACTGCTCACATTGGCTGAATAATTGCAATCCTAAATATAATTCCTCCATTTTAACATAAAACCTCTTGGTCTATATTTCATATATATATATATATATATATATATATTTATTATTCTTATTATTTTTTGAGTTGGAGTCTCACTCTGTCGCCCAGACTGGAGTGCAGTGGCCGCTCCCGGCCACCGCAGCCTCGACCTGCTGGGCTCCAGCAATCCTTCCGTCTCAGCCTTCCGAATAGCCAGAATTACAGGCATGTGCTACCACACCTGGCTAATTTTTTGATTTATTGTAGAGATGAGGTCTCGCCAAGTTGTCCACGCGGGTCTCGAACCCGCGGGCTTAGGCAATCCATTCACCTCAGCCTCCCAAAGCATGGGATTACAGGCTGAGCCACCGAGCCCGGTTGGTCTGTATTATCTTAACAATAACCCTATTTATCATATTTAGTCTTTACACAAGCACTACCACCTTATCACTCTCACACTCATGAAATAAGTTCCCACTAAAATCATCCATAGCCCTCGTTATTCCACTATCATTTGGAGGGTTAACCTCACTCACAGGATTCTTACCCAAATGAGTAATGATTCAAGAATTAAGCAAAACTACAGCATTACCAACACTTATCGTTATTATAGCTCTACTTAATCTATATTTCTATATACAATTAATTTATTCAACATCCCTAACAATATTCCCAGTAGGCAACAATATAAAAATAAAATGACAATTTAAAAGTACAAAACAGGCCAGCTCAGGGGTTTGAGACCAGCCTGGGAAACTTGGTGAGACACATTGTCTCTACAAAAAAACACAACGACAACAACAACAACTGCTGAACGTGGTAGTGCATGCCTGTTGTCCAGCTACTTGGGCTGCACTCCAGCCTGGGTAACAGTGTGAGACTCCAACTAAAAGAAAAATAAATAAATAAAAGTACAAATCAAATTCTATTTCTACCACCACTCATTACCTTATCAACCTAACTTTTACCACTCTCACCAATATTCCTACTACTGGATTAGGAATTTGGGTTAAATAGACTAAGAGCCTTCAAAGCCCCAAGTAAGTAAGTATGCTTAATTCCTGTACCCTCAACTTCAGGACTGCACAACTCTGTATCAACTGAACGCAAATCAGTTACTTTAATTAAGTTAAGTC
This sequence comes from Tarsius wallacei, assembly GCA_963574415.1. NCBI lineage: Eukaryota > Metazoa > Chordata > Mammalia > Primates > Tarsiidae > Tarsius > Tarsius wallacei. The sequence continues at coordinate 2,166 of CAUYQG010045007.1, read as the reverse complement.
CTTACTAGACTGGTGGACTCTAACCCCATGAAAATTTAGTTAACAGCTAAATACCCTAATTAACTGGCTTCACTCTACCTCCCCTGCTATCTAGGAAAAAAAAAAAAAAAGGTGGGAGAAGCCCAGCCAGAATTGAAGCTGTTCCTTGAATTTGCAATTCAATATGATATTTTCACTTCAGGGCTTTTTTTTTCCTTTGTAAAAAGAGGGTTTAATCTCTGTCTTTAGATTACTCAGCTATTCTACTTGAATATTCTCAACAAACCATAAAGACATTGGCACGCTGTACCTGCTACTTGGTGCCTCACTGGAATAGTCAGAACAACTCGTAGTCTTTTAATCCAAGCAGAACCCAGCCAACGAGGGGTCCTGTTATAGGATGATCAGATCTACAATGTAATTGTCACTGCCCATGCATTTGTCATCATTTTCTTTATAGTAATGCCTATTATGATTGGTGGTTTTGGCAATTGACTAGTTCCTCTCACGATTGGAGCACCCACTATGGCATTCCCACATATAAATAGCATCAGCTTTTGATCCTTCCCCTTCCTTTCTGCTATTACTTGCCTCCTCAATAGTCGAAGCTGGTGCAGGCACAGGATGAACTGTTGATCCTCCACCAGCAGGAAACTTAGCCTATGCAGGGAATTCCGTAGACCTCACCATCTTTTCATCTGGCAAGGGGATCGTCAATTTTAGGTGAAATTAATTTTATTACCTCTATTATTAATATGAACCCCCCAGCTATACTGCAAGATCTAACCCCTCTATTTGTATGATCCGTATTAATTACTGCGGTCTTATTTTTTCTATCTCTTCCAGTCTTACCCGCTGAGATTACTATACTATTAACAGACCGAAACCTCAACACATCTTTCTTTGATCCAGTTGGAGGGGGTGAACCCATCCTCTATCAACATCTATTTTGATTCTTTGGTCACCCAGAGGTTAATATTCTTATTCTTCCAGGATTTGGGATAAATTCTTACTTCGTAACATACTACTTCAGAAAAAGGAACCATTTGGCTGTATGGGAATAGTGTTAGCCATAATGTTTATTGGCAACCTAGGTTTCATTGTATGAACACAACATATATTTACAATGGATATAATATGGATTACAATATAGATACCTGAGCATATTTTACATCGGCTATTACAATCATTGCTATTCCCACAGATGTGAAGGTATTCAGCTGATTTGCAACCTTGCACGGAGGTAGTATTACATGATCATCTGCTATACTGTGAGCTCTAGGCTTTATTTTTCTGTTTATAGTCAGAGACCTGACAGGAATTGTTCTAGTTAATTCGTCATTTGATGTTGTCCTTCACGATACATACTACGTTGTAGCCCACTTCCACTATGTGCTATCAATAGGAGCAGTATTCACTATTATAGGAGGTTGTGTCCACTGATTTCCCCTATTTTCAGGCTATACACGTCACTCAACTTGGGTTAACGTTCATTTCACAATTATACTTGTAGGGGGTCAACCTGACATTTTTACCTCAATACTTTCTTGGAATATATCGACGATATTCTGACTATCCTGAAGCATATAACTATATGAAATACCATCTCATCCACAGGTTGATTTCACTTACAGCAGTAACACCAATAATTTTTATAGTCTGGAATGACTTCGTCTCAAAATGAGAAGTTTTAACAGTTGAACTATCAACTACAAGCCTTGAAGGACTCCACGGCTACCCTCCGCCCTATCACACAAACAACTTACTCACATGAAAGCATAGACAAGAAAGGAAGGAATCAAACTCCTCAGAACTAGTTTCAAGCCAATTCCATAATCATTATGACTTTCTTTTTTTTTTTTTTTTGAGTTGGAGTCTCACTCTGTCACCCAGACTGGAGTGCAGTGGCCACTCCTGGCCACTGCAGCCTCAAACTGCTGGGCTCCTGTGATCCTTCTGCCTCAGCCTTCCAAGTAGCTGGAACTACAGGCGTGCGCTACCACACCCGGGTAATTTTTTGATTTATTGTAGAGATGAGGTCTTGCTTGCCCAGGTGGGTCTCGAACCCGCAGGCTCAGGCAATCCACTCACCTCAGCCTCCCAAAGGCACGGGATTACAGGCTGAGCCACCGAGCCCGGCCTTTATGATTCTAAATTTACACTTTACCTTAGCCAACATCATTCCAA